>JAVQIZ010122600.1:0-29130 GCA_036023535.2 Galaxias brevipinnis | reverse complement strand
GTGTGTGTGTGTGTGTGTGTGTGTGTGTGTGTGTGTGTGTGTGTGTGTGTGTGTGTGTGTGTGTGTGTGTGTGTGTGTGTGTGTGTGTGTGTGTGTGTGTGTGTGTGTGTGTGGACCTTGGACCAGCTACTGTATGATCTATTCTGTCTGGAGCCCGTCTGCATTCTCAGCCAGACCGAGGCCAGACATAAAGATGGAAGGCACTCCTGTGCCCAGTCAAAGGCCCAACAATAAGCTTCCCCCTTGGCATCTGGCCAACTAGCTCGCTCACCCATGGTCGCTACAATGAATTCATGTGTAGTTTTGATACTCATTTGTAGTGTATTTTCACTGAGAGAACCGTCAAGTATTAGATTAAGTTGACCGCCACAAATGGTCAAGATCAACTTCCATCTGTAGTGTTCTTCGCACTGAGAAAATGGGGATGTGATAGTGTACTGTTTTGTGAGTATTCCTTTTTTAGTGGGAATTTTATTCATGTATTAATGAACAGTGTGTGCTATTGTTCGGAAAAATATAGGTGTGGTTTAAAGAGGCCTTCTTATGTTATTAAGCACTTGCATAATGACATGATCTGCAAATTATTTAAACCATATATCCACATAGCGTACAGTTATCCATATAGCCCAGTTGTGTCCATTGCACAAGTTTTCTATCTTTAGCATTACAAAACACATTTATGTGGGAATTTACGCACAAAAAGCCAATAAGTTGTAGATAGATATAGGTAGATGTATTGTAAAACAGTGCTTTAAACTGTGTTCATGTATCCTGATCATGCCCACAAATAATGCACCAAGTTTTACTCCCTTCTGCTTGGCAATGTGTCAGAGATTAACAGAATTCACCCTTTGTGCTGTAAACAAACATAAATGTTAATTCATTTTGATTTGGTTTAGAAAATAATCATAAACAATTAAGGCCATGGATTTTTCATATTATTTCCAAATGTTCATTACTTCTGTCAAATACCCGAAACAAATGGCAGTGATGTCTTGTGTTGGCCTTATAAAAAAAAAAAATTATGGCAGGGTATGGTATATGTCCAGTGTATTGAGTCTGATATTCGATGGATTACATTTTTTCATATGACTGACTTTTTTTCAATGAATTTTGGTTTAACTTTGCTGTATATAATTCTACATGACAGTTCTATTATGTGTGGAACTGATATAATCTTCTCAGCTCCGCAGATTTATTTAAATACATGTCGCTGGTATTCCCTGGGAGAGTAAATTACAATTAACACGATTATAACCTCACAAAATGGTGAAGGGAATCAATTAAGCAGGAAGCACTATTTTCGTAGCCCTGTTATGTGTCGGTCGAGATTGCTTTCATAAATTATGAGTCGCAACGCAGGGGGATGAAATGCATGTATGCAAAACACTGTCAGAAGAAAATTAAAATGAAATGTTTTACATATTTTTCGATTAATCTAAATGGGACCCGTGTGGCAAAGATGGTTTTGTGAGCTTAATTTTCTGCCCGGGGATGCCCAAATAATGACTTCATTGTTTTATTAGTGTGCTAATGACAATCTGACAAAATAATTTCAACAAAAGATTATGCCACAGCAATAAAACGACTCGTTAAAATTGTAGATGGAGTCCTTTAGTTGAGGCAGTGATTTAAAAGAAATTTGTTATTTAGGAAAAGATGGGTTGAAAACAAAATAATATCATAATAACTGTTGTCTACAATTAGATTGAATTGTTATATGGTTTCCATTTTAGGGGAAATTGTTTTATGTAGAATACATCGATAACGTCAGCTTTTTTATGGTAGGTTAAAACAAAAGGATGACATTAGCCAACTATAATTTTATGTAGACTATATCTCAGCATTTACATATAGAATAAGTCACGTTTTTATTGGCAGAACAGGCTGGTTTTAGAGCCTACCATTCTTAATCAACTATTTCCCATGCAAAATGTAGTATATTTAAAGCATAAATATGTTCATCTAATCTCGTTTTTTCTACTACAATAACAACTACATAAAAATAACAATAATTTGCTTATAATATATATTTTTTTTGCTCTATGTGGCCTGTATTTATGATTCTCCGAGTTTGACAATAATGGCATGGTTAGGCCTACTCTCTTCTTTGGTTGAAAAAAAAGTTGTCTTTCTTAAAAAAAACTAAAAAAATAGCAGAAGGTTTCTATATGTGATTTTTGAATGCCAAATGTATTTTCCAAAATAGAGGTACGGTATTAAGTGCATGATATGCAGCGCTCGAATCCTTTTATCCTACTCATCTTTCACAATCACAATCGCATCATTTGTTCTGATGGAGCAGCACATGACGATATTCAGCAACTCAGGGAGTGCATGTCAGTCAGCTGCCAAAAATAGATGAAATTATCACAGACACATAAAAAAGGAAGAATTACATTTATTAGACTCCAGTCGTGTGACTTTCGCAGGTTCTGCGCTATATATCGAGTCTTACTTTCTCCACTCCCCAGCCCCTCTGGACCTGACTCCCTCAGACTTGCCTCTCTTAACGGGGCCAGATCAAAGGCTGACCTGGTCTCAACGGAGCCCACTAAAACCTAGGTTCACAAGTGAATAAAAGCCGTTTGCTTTGTCTGCTGTTGCTAGGAAGCAAGAAAACTAGGGAAGGGTGTCGAGGGCATGGCTGTAGGGTAGACTTGTTTTCCTTCAGTGGGACCCCGTCGCTCCAGGTTTTTGTTTGTTATGTTGTTGCAGTAGCTAATATTGTTTGTGTTGCAGAGTGGTGGAGGGGGTGCCCTCAAGTTTATCAGTACAAAGAAGATGGGGGGAATTAATTCAAAAGCGCATCGGTTTAAGATTTAGAACATGGGCTATTAGTAAGGCTTTCCAAGTTCAAGTTCTCTAAAGTTTAGATTATTTTATAGGCCTACATTGCACTATTGTCGGATATTTGAAGAGGCACAATCGGAGCCCATTGTGATCACTGTAAAAAGGTTTAAATTACAAAGTTAAACTTATTGAGAAACTTAAATTGTACAACTTTGTAAATTGTTAAAAGATCACGCCACTCACAATTTGCAAAAATCGAGTTATACTGCTAACTTGAAACAAACCAGCTTCTATTCATGTTAATCCAAGTTGATGATATAAATGTATTTTGTTTTCAAACTATATTCACTTTTGGTCTGTAAATCCAACATACCACTGATGACTAAAAACATAATAATAAATAAATAAAAACATGGAAAAAGTCAACGCTTCACATGATGCACATGATAAAATGATGCTAACATTTAAAAAATATATTTTCTATCAATAAACTAGAAGCACGTGTTCCTATGACATTCCGTGTAGAATTCGCTTTTGAAGCAATAGCTCTAATCTTAAGCTATCCTTTTATGCAATGTTGTAGAGATTGCGGGATGCTCTCACACTATTCCTGAGATGTTGTAAGATATTATTTCACCTCACCTTCTGACAGACATGCATGCGTCTCAGTTTGCATCGGTCTAATCTCTCTCATTCGGTTATTTGTTTATTTATATAGTGTATGTTTCTGTGTGTGCGCTGAAAGACCTTCCCCATTGAACTACTATAGGAACAGGTGGAGGCCGTGCTCGCGGCATGGGCCCCTGCATACTCAGCTGCGCGCACCTTGTTATTGCTGCTGCCGCCTGAGCTTAGACTGTGACTTTCCGCCAATCACAATTCCCTAGCATTTATTGTCTTACCAAAGCATTAAATCTTAGACCCATTTTCAGCCTGTTTTCCAGATCTTTTTAATGTCTGAATCTTTTTAGCTTGCAAACATGCTTTACTATTAGAGCAAAGTCTTATTTATTTTTAAATAATTGAAAGATCCATTTTGTCAACAATAGTCAGAAAGATTTCAAATTTTTGAATTTTAAGTCTCAATATAGATCATCACCTTTAACAATTGTAGGTATTTTTTCTGGTCCACTTATTATATTTTGGTGTAGCTGCATATCCAATTGAACATAAAAAACCATGCTCATATTCTGGCCTTGTGGTCTTGGTATATACTTCCAGGGTCTTGAGTCAGAAAACATTAAAAATTTCTGGTCGAACCCCAAAGATTTATCTCACAGAAGAATGCTATTTAAACTGCAGAGAGTGACAATGCCAAAACTTCGATAAACGACTCAAGAAACAACAAATACAGGTAGGCCTTCCTCCATTAATACCCTTCTATGCTCTGTAGCATGTGTACGAATAATGAACAGGTCCCATGAATATTTAACCAAGATGGCAAGAAGAAATATCTAAGGAACTTAGAAAAAGGATTCATTTTCCAGGGATGGATGACATGGGCTTCAGTCACGAAGACTCCTATACTGACCAGAATCATGACTGTATATCAAAATGATATTGGCTGTCAGTGGCCAACACCTTGTTATTTGTCACAAGCTGACTAAATGTAGACCCTTAAACCAACCAGAATGCTACCGTTTCACATTAAAGAACCCTCCAACAAAACTAATAGAATCACATATTACTCACAATCATGAAGTGTTTGTTACAGAAGCATGTTGGGAATAAATTGATTCATCAAATGGATTCCGCCTAAAGCAAAACCGTAAAAGCTTCTGCATAATAATAAACACGTCAAAAGTGAACCCTTTATCCAACGTAACACTATGAAGGCCTTCTCTTCACTTGTTTGAAAGTGAGCAAGAATTAAACATTCCACCATTCCACCCCCCACAATGTTGAAATAATTTATAATACTTTTCAGTTTAAAGTTGATTCAATCTCTATGATCCCAAAAATATCCATATCTCTTCGAGAGGAAGACAGAGAGACTCAGCAGGGACCGACTATACATAGATTATTTGAACAAATGTTCAGGTAGCCCTACATATGATCCTATATTTATGAAATGACAGGTAATTGACATTAATCCGCTCTCTCTGAGAGTCTGGAGGGAGGGGGGTGGGTAAAGTAAATGAGGATACGCTTAATGAAGCACCACTTGCCCTTTGAATCTCGGTCACAGTGGGCTATTTGCAGCAGCATATAGTTTGTAGGGAACGTCCTCCTTTCAATACATTCTCGTGCGTCATAGATATGCATTGAAATAGATGAGTCTAAAATCACAGGTCATGTGGGATAGTGAAGCCTACTGATGGACATCATGCATCTTCATTTCAAATGATTTTGTCATTTACCTAAAACTCAAATTGAACTTAAGTCTACAATTCAACGCCCACAATCAGTCATTTTTGTAAAGGTTATGTTATGGAGTTAGTTTATGCTACTTTAGTTTGGCAATATGTCAATACCTGAAACATTCTCCGTAGAGCTGCAAAAGACAAGTGATAACCCTCCTCAGCAAGCCTACTTAATTATAATTCATATCATTATTGTTTTTCTGTGAGTTGTGACAGGCCAGCAGAGGCCAGGTGGGAACTGGACACCTTGAGGGTATGCCTCTTCTCTCAACCGCTCACAGCGCGGTTTTCCAAGAGCCGTCGTAATGAGATTTCCTGCGGGGCTCTCCTGGATCGCGAAGTGCCATAACCCCGCCACGGCCAGCCAGCACCGTAAACTTTAACACCTACTCTGCCTGCTCCCCTGGAGCGCGCTTGCTCCAGTCCCCTTTGCCGAGTTCACTTTGCTCCTCGAGTTTTGACAACGATAATGATGCTCACTGCGATGCTGAACAGAAGGCGTGGTGAAGAGTCAAGTTTGTTGAATATTTGACTTGGAAATCTGTGTCATACATCTCTGCCAAACGTTGAAGCCCAGATTCTTTTCTTTCTTTTTTTTCTATTCATTTCAATGATCGAAACTTGAATAACTCCAGGAATTGGAATGTAGACACCCTAGCTATAGCTTTAGTTTAATAGCAATATTAACACCACTGTTTGTTCCTTCTCTGTGAAATTTAGTATGCCAATAAGATTGTCTCTTTTGGGTTCGGTGGCACCAAGATAGATTTCCAGGGACAGTAAGTGAGATATGCTGTCATTTACCATCGCAAGTGTCAGCAAAGGGTCAGAAAGTGGCCATACCCAACAGAGCCGCCTTAATTATACAATCAGTCTTCTTTTTTGGGACAGTCTTGTGTTAAGTGTCCATTGGGACAACCAGGCACATCATCGACTGCAATCATCAGTTTGTTTGTGAAAAGGATGTCTAGTCAAATATTGTCTATTAGATGTTGCCTTAGAATTGTCTTAGAATAAAGGTTTGTTGTCAGGTTATATGAAGCATAATGTACATTGATAATTAACTTTTATCAAGAATGGTATTAGTCTGCATTCAAATGTAATCATTATAATGAAATATGCTGCTCTAATTTGTAAATAGGTTGCAAAAAGAGAGATATGTCTAGATTTTCTATATTATGTCAGTTGAAAATCAAAACATCGATAGTGTCTTACTGGATTGCAAGAGGAAAAACTAGTGCAGAAATAGAAATAAAAAAGCTACAAGGAAAAATTTTGAAATATATCTGCTCATCCTTTCATCTATAGGCCTCTATCTAGAACGTGGCTACAGGCCACATCATAACTCTTTGAAGATATTATAGGGCTAGCTCAATGTCTGTTGGATACCTCATATCTCCCTCCACCTATCCAGCCACATTTCCACCAGATTATCCCCAGGTCAGTTTGAAACACCAAGCCACCACATTTATGTTTGCCCATCCAAGACCATATCTTTTATTGCCAGTCACATTTCCATTCAAGAAAGAAAGGGGAATGTCAGAGAGTTGCTTGTGATGTTGCAGATCCGTTCGGCCACCTCCACGAAGCCAGAGGGAGGTCTTCGCTCTGCATGGTCTTGGGAAGGCCGTGTGGCCTTCACAATGTACTCTTCACGGCTAGCCTAGGGTCTTATCGTATTCGATTAGAGCTCTATTGAAGAGATGTGGAAGGGGACGGGAGGTCTTAGGTGTTCTGGTGGCCACACTTGGTCAACTTAGGAGCATCGTGATGAGAATTCAGTCATTCACCCTGCTGAAGACAGAACATGGGGCGAGAACTGGACCGCACAGTCCAGAGCTATATTCACGTGTTGTTGATCTTTTCTTTTCATGTCTATTGCTGCCATCCTATCTGTCTCTCGTGCTTTCTCTCTCCTACCTTGGCAGAAATCTGTCTTTCCCACTCCCTGGTTCCCTTCTCCTCTTTTTCTTTTTTTTATCAAGGAAATGGTCCCGCTGAAGCTTTTCCCAACTGTGAGAGAATGATTTGCTCCACTCCGATTGCTGACCTTTTCTGCAATGAGAGGACCTATGTTCAGGTACAGGTCTCTGATGTTGCAGGTGTGATAGTTCCACATACTTCGAATGGAGATACAAAAGGGGTGGAGAAGGTCTTGAAGCATCTGGGCTTATCACAAAGTCTTATCAAAAGGATTAGGATTTTAGTAATAAAGAAAAGTTACAAAATACATTAAAACAGCTAAATATGTATTGGGTTTTTGACTGTGAATGGCTCTTTTTAATTATTATAACTAATTTAAATAAAGGAAAGTATGTTTGTTTACTTATATTTATTTACCCACAATTTCTGTTCCAGGAATGTTGGAGTACCAACCTCTGACATCGGTTAATCGACATTACAGGGATTACATGTAATGTACTGTGCACAGAATTCATTTGGGCATTGTTATTGGAACTAAAATGACCAAGAAGACCTATATACATCGCGTAATTTGGTTAATTCAACAATTCAATACCGAGCCTAGAGTGTGAATAAAACATTTTTCCTACCATCGGTCCAACACTGTTTTCTAGAACGTTAAACCCTACATCCTGCATTTAGAAGCTTTTAGGAAGCTTTTGTCACAGCCAATGAAAAACCGCTCAACCAGTGAACTTACGCATATCTGCGCTTTAGTTTTTCCCTTCTGGCCGCAGGGCTCGAAGGGCAAGGTGGCAGGGCCTTATTCATGTGGTTGTCCATGGACGACCTTGCTCTCCTCACCTACTGTCTTGGAGTTGCTCCCAGTCCTAGGATGGGGCATTGGACCAGCACCAAGTCCCTACCCACACAGATGTTACCGGGCGGACTGGTATTATGTCAGACTCTCTGCGATAAAGCTGGGCATGATCAGGATGATGTATTTGCCTGTACTGTGGTCTTGTGGCTGAATGTAAATTAGTCAGAGGCCTACATAGTTGGTGACGTAGTAAAACAGTATAATTGTCACTTTGGTGGAACCACTCGATAGCTCCCCAAACATAAGTTTAAAAAATGTGTTGTCACTATTTGCTGGATCTTGGTATAAAGTGTGGATGTCCACTACAAAAACATAATTGTCATAATATTTGTGTAGGATAATTATATTTATTTAGTGCAAATACACTCACAGACATATATATATATATATAATTGAAGAATTTAGTCATTAAATATACTACATGTACAGTATAGACATGTACACACACACACATATATATACATATATATATATATATATATATATATATATATACACACACACTATAAATAATTATTGAAGAAATTTTTGTTTAGTTTTGTTACATTACATGTTACATTGTTTGTTTTTGTGTGTCAACACTTGCTGAAACCCTTACTAATGTTGTCCAGAATACGCTGGCTCAACTGAAGCTTGTTCTCAATGCTGGCCAGACCAAATTTAGGTTGTTTTCAAATGCCAAGAGTAAGCCACAGAATATCCCTTCAATGGTCACTCTTGAGGGCAAGGCAAATGAGAGGGTTAATTCTTATAAATATCTAGGTATTCTGTTAGACATTTCCCTTACTTTTAAGCCACATTCAGTACTTGGTGAAAAAACTGAGGCTTAAATAACGTTTTTATTACAAGATGTGTTTTTCTTTTAATGTGAAAAAGAGACATGTTACTGCCATATTTTTACCTGTGTTGGATTATGGGAATCTTTTGCATTTGCATGCCTCTGCTCAGACTCTGCATATGATTGATACAGCTTACAATGAATGCTTCCTTATAGATTAATCACAAACTGTAAAGCATTGACACTATTGTGAGCTTTACTCCCGGGTAGGATGGCCTTCTCTTGCAACCCGCAGTCAAACACACTGGTATACTTTTATATACAATTCTTGGTCTATTCCCATCCTACTTAGGTTTTTACATATCTCAGAAGAGTGCTGGATGGTACTCTTTGCTGTCACACGACCTTTACACATTGTGAATACTCAATGTGTGTACAGTGAGTGGGAATGGCCTTTCATGTATTGTGCACCCTCAGACTGGATATATAATATATATATAGATAGATAGATAGATAGATAGATAGATAGATAGATAGATAGATAGATAGATAGATAGATAGATAGATAGATAGATAGATACAGTATATATATATATAAAATATGTTGCAAAATCAAAAAAATATATATATGATTTGATTTCTCCAATGAGGTAATTCCATTTTAAGTGACCTGTAGAGAAAATTGTTAAGGTGTAAATGCTTTAATTGACATTTTTGATATGTGGCTAGTTGTTCATTGGTTAGTTAGTGTTGTCGTTTTTGTGTGTTTGTTTTGTCATCTCTATGGGATCTTTCCTGGTTAAATAAAGGTAAATTAAAAAAAAAAAATATATATATATATATATATATATACACCATTGGTATTGTTATTGTTGTGTGTGGTAAAGTGGTGCACCCATAAGCAAAACAATTCTTAAAACTTCAGAGCCCTATCCCAAACAACACCTACTGCACTGCACTTGGTTTTTGTGTAATTTACTGTGAGGTTATCACCCTTTGTCCCTGCAGAACACTTTTATCCTTGATTCAGATTGACTAAAAAATGCGTCTCAAATGCGTCTCTTTAAAGATAAAATTGCTTAGATATCATTTTTGTTTTGCTGGATTAAGTTTTATTTTAATTGATAATCCATATGAAGCATGGAATATATTGGTTTACATCGTTTACAAGCAAGAAAAGTCCCCATAAGTCTAAGACATGCTATTACAGTATGCAACACAACACATATTTCATAGCTAATTACTAATAAATTATGATGTGCTCACTAGGTAATTGATTTAATGAAGTTCCTATGAAACTATTAAAACCGGGTATAGGTCAGACGAGGCCCCCCCCCGTCGAGCCCATTGTCGGATGTTTAACTCCAGCCCTCGTTTTGGAAAGACATCGGGGCTAATAGGTGAAACCACAGCTGCTGAAGTAGGGGTCGACAGGAGAGAAAGTTCTACTTGCGAGCTTGGGATAAGGCGGCTACTCATCCAAGCTCTAATGTGACGGGGCAACACTTTTCTCCATCTTGTCTAGACTACACTAACACCAACTAACTTCCAGAAAACATCTAACTAGTTCCAAACAAAATCTAACTCAACTGGTTGATGCGCAAAGGCTACTCACTCTGCTCTGTTCCGTGAAAACAGCTATTGTCCTCAGTCTTGATATTTGTGTTCCGCCTGCAATCAGCTGGTTGAGAGAGAGAGAGAGAGAGAGAGAGAGAGAAAGAGAGAGAGAGAGATCTGGCTGGTTCAAATTGCATGTACAACTGCAACTGGACTGTACAGTTTCTTACTTGCTCATGAAATTTAAGATTGCTCCGTAGCTAGGTAGGGTGCTTACAGAAAGTTGGCGACATGCCTAGATAATCGTTGTACCAGTTTTCAGTGCATATAGCACACTAAGAGGAAAACAGACGGAGTCACTGCAGGTTCTGGCAAATCAAGAAAAATATGGATTGAACTGCACTATTTTAAATATATGACTATGCATTTGACTGCTTCCGTGCCCAAGATCTACATGCATGAAACGCCATTCGATAGACATTCACAAGTATTATTTAAATTGAAAAATTAATATCTCTGCCTATAAAATATGACAATGTTCCAGCTGCAAGGTTTATTTGACCGTTGGTAATTGTTTTATATAGCCAGGCTAAGCCTGGACCTATGCGTGGGCCTACAACTTCTGCTTGTGAGATTATATTGTGTTTTCGTTTGTCTCAAATCAAATTTTTTCATGCAGAAGTTACTCTTATTGACTTAATGGTATAGATACTCAATAGTATAACTTCCATAATATGTTTTTAGCTCTTCATTCAATGATGTTATAGTATAATATTACTTAGCACTTAAATTAAGTAATGGTGTTACCTGGGAGGCCAGTGGTTTGGTATACTCTGAGCTTTAGGAACAGCCTACAAAATGTTCTGCCTGTCTGACTCAACTCCATATAGGCACAATGAGTTAGTGACCCAATAGCCTATTTGAGTGAGTTAACTTAAGTTGCATTGCTAATGTGTAGCTATAGATAAGGGCATTTTTCGGTTGGATCTTACATGTCAATAAATGAGATACAGCTGCATATTCATTCATTTAAAGATAGTCCTTTATTTGTAGTTTATTGGCCATTTAACGGCCATTCCCCGAACACACGTAATTTTTTTTTGCTAACGCGTATTGTGAAAACTGTGTTCAGTGGATCTGAAAGCTCACTTCTTGTAAAGTTTGACAAGACAACATTTGTATCGGTTCTACGGTCGTCTGATAAATTATCATTTAGCCTTTATAAACTGCAAAAATGGACGAGCGCAGATTTCACTGCGACTCTTGCTTTGTCCTTCACCAAGTGGCGTCTGCATGTCTGACTGCCAGTTACTGATTTGCAGGCAGTATGTTAAGGTGGCCTGTGTAAGTGATTTCCACGGGCATCCCACTAAAGGAGAACAAATCGCTGACAAAGGAGTGCCTTTCCTATTCAGCAGTGTCGTTAAGACAACCCAAAAGTATTTCTCAGATAATAAGTTCTACTTCAAAGCGTTTCTCATAGAACGGTGACTGCCTTACTCCTTTATTAAGTCCCCCCTTTTCATGCCAAGCGAACTACCCCTTTGGTTGTTTTTCACCGTGTTTATTTTTGTAACATTCATGCAGCACTTGTTTTAGATAAATACGACTAACATAAAAAATTCTACTCGGTCCAGGGGCCAACACACAAAAATAATAAAGGCAGCTGCCCGGTCTTTTTAGTTAAAATAGTAGCGTTTAGGTTATTAATGCATTATACACATCCACAGGTAATCCTAATGTAAAAAAAATATTGTGGGGAAACACCAACATTTTCATAAAGATATAGATGTGGCACTGACGTGAAACTGTCTCTAAATGTACCACATTTGCAGGTGCAGGTGCACACATTTTGAATTTACAACGCACTAAAAAAAGATTACACTAACGTGACCATGTAGATTACTTGATAATAATAGTATGCTATTATTGTCACTGGTCGCACTCACCCATTTGGAATTGTGTAAATTATGCAGAAAAAATGTGTTTGGATTATTTATTTTGTTTCCCCTTCTCGTACCAAAAGAATCAGTTGCACTCTAATGCACGGAAAAGTCTAAACAAGTCATTTCCCTGTCAACAATGTGATTTTTTTTCGATAAACAAGGGTTTTCGGGAGAAGGTGCACAAGTCTCTTTGATGGTAGTTCATTTAGTGGCAGTTAGGCAGTTTTCATCCAGACATATTCAAATGTGAGCGTCTAGCTACCAAATTGCCATAGAAATCCTAACTCACCATGAAGACTGTCAAAGCTGCAAGCTTTCCGCTCAGAAGTAGTGAGCTTTGAAGTTGTGCAAGACTCGCGTTGGTCAATTTTAATTCTAAAGAGTGGACATGGAACACTTTGAAAGTGAGATTGTGCGTTTTAATGGAGGAAATAAGAGGGGAGACTTGTTTTATATACTCTATACAAGGTCTTGGTTATTGTCAAGATAGCTTTTATCTTTTATTTTCCACATGAATGATTCATGCCTCTGCTGCTTTGTCTATCCCCCTTTCAGAGGCAGTGCCATCAGGGGGCTATGAGTTTCCCTATTAGGCTAGTTCAATGATTGGTTGATGCCAAGCTCTCATTTGGGCCGTTTTTGATGGAATAAGTTATGGTAAAAACTTTATTGAACTCGTCATACATCCATGTAATTTCATAATCAGTGATACAACAACAAAATGCTAAATTATGTTTTGGTACTAGAGTACAATTTATGTTAATTGGCAGTTTCACCTGAGGTACAAGGTGCTTCCATCCATGATCTTAGACCGGCTTACAGCCTTCTGATGAGAACGGCGGTTTGCTTTAAAAGTAAAAATTTCTTTAAAAAGTACCTAATAGCTCAAATTCGCTTTGTAATATGCACTTGTTCTGTCGTCTTTTATAAAATGTTATATATGTTATTATGTAAATGTGATCACGAACATCAAGGGTCTGCACGATCATGTCTGATTCATCATCACTTTTATCCATCATATCCAACGGCACCATGCATTTCAAAAGAGAAAACACATCACTACAAAATGGCATGCGAGAAAGGGACTTTTCACATTACACAGCCTATTCAAGTAAGAATTCACTTTCTTTTACAGAACACAATTAAAAAGCTTCAGTACTACATATCACCAAAACTGATATTATTATTCTTTGGTGTCTCTGTAATTCCGTATTCAACATTTACCAGCAAATAAATTACAATGTACAAAACAAAAATATTTTTTTCGTGATTAAGACTACTGCAACATTCACGAGCAATAATACAATTATATACAAATCCTTCAGGGCCAAAGCCTGTCAGTGTAGTAGATATTTTGGGTCTCAAGTGACTTTTCCTACTCTTTAAAGAGCATAACACTGATGTAGCCTATTTTGCATAAAATATAGTCTTAAATAGTTCTTAAATATTACAAAATGTATTCCAAACACAAATCGTATAAATTTCAAAAGTATTTTGTGAACCCTTAAGACACTTAAATGTTGCCTTTCTGTGTGTGGCAGTATTATATCCCATTCACATGGATGTTGACACCAGTCTGAAATACCTTACTATTTGCCGTAATAAAATGGAATTCCTTCATTGTTTTGGCTATTAGCTACTGAGACTTGCCCAAGCCATTATTACAGCTTAGCGTTATAGAGCTCGTGTCTCTGCAAACTATGCAGGATGCGAAAGTACATTTAGGGCTATTGACTAAGAGCTGATATGGTCTGGGGATGTCACCATAACTAACCAATTGACATCTTATGAAGGAGTAAGCTTACCTACCCCCAGAACTGTATTTCTTACGGCTACTTTTATGGGTTTTATTAAAACACGAATCATCTCACTCTCTAAGTGGTACATTAACATTATAATTTAAAGGCAGTACATTGTTGTTGATTTTCTTTTTACTATAGGCCTACGTACATTCACATTTTACATAAAACAGAGTTAGTTCCTCAAATCAAAGTTAAGCGTCAAAGTTATAACTTGGGGTGCGTAGTCATACAATGACCTATAACAATGGAGTGTATTGAAATCGTCAATATGCGCTGTAGGCCTATGTTAAAATTATTTTGTGGATCACTCGCCAACAATTTGCAATAGTGGGTTTGATTATTTTAAAAGTGAAATATATGTAAACATTAGAGCATTGTCCTAGGATCTGAGTTTCTGAAAGAGTCCTCGTCGTCCGAGTCTGACGTTGGTACATCACTTGATGGGGCGTGGAGGTGGTTTGGTCCCCCGCTCCCCTGACACACGTACCACTCATTGAGGTTGGTAACTTGAGGAGAAAGGTTTGCAGACCGGTTTCTGTTGGTTTCGGAGTTCGGTGAAAGGGGGTCACTAAGGGGGTTCGTGGAGGAAATGTAAGAGGCGTTAGTTGAAGTTGGTGGCGGAGACTTGCAATGTACTTTCATGTGTTTTCGAAGCGAACTGGGATGTGTGTATGACTTGTCACAGCCTCGGACTTTGCAGTAGTAAGGCTTGTCACTCGTATGGACATGAGAGTGCTTCTTCCGGTCGCTGCTATTTGCGAATTTCCTGTCGCAGCCATCAAATTCGCACTTGAAAGGTTTCTCTCCTGGAGTGGATCACATAAATAAAGTCACATGTTAAGTTACAAATTATTAGATATCATCCCATGCCATCAATACAAATTCAGGCCCACTGACATACAAATAGCATACGCCAATTCCAAGTAGAATAAAATAAAGTAAGAAAATAAATAAAGAAAATTTGTATGTCTATTTACAGAACACACAAACTATATTGCATGCAGAAGTATTGGTAGCATACCATTTATAGGCCTATATCTACGTAATTAGTCCATAAATAGCTAATTTGGCAGCCCCCAAGAGCGTCAGAACCTCCCCTACAACAGACCAAATATGTTATAAAACTCACAGCGCAACCATTATACACCCCTCCCCCCATCCCCTACCAAAAAAAAAAAGGCTGTTCCTATCGGAACACGTGTAACACGTCTACAGCCAGTTGCTAATGTAATATGATGGCCTGTGGGTTACCACACTAACAAGCTGGAAAATTTTACATGCAGTAGTTTAAACACCATTTTCGAGCATGAATAGTATGCAATATAGTTTAGGTTAGCAGCCTATGTGGACATGTTTACCTTAGCCTACTATTTACTGAGCTAGTTCATATAACATCATGTAGTTTAGTTTTGCAACGTAAAATATGGTGTTGTAAAGATATTAACACTTTCATAAAAAAATAAGGTAGTATACCACTCAAGTGCACAAGCAAGTCACATGAGCCTTGTTTTAGAGATCACTAATATGCATCTTTCTGCCAAGAGCTATGCATGCTGTTTACAATCCTTTATCAAAAAATATTGAAGAAAAGCTGTATTAGTCAGGTCAGGCTAGTGGCTCAATATTATTTTCGGTTGCTTTAATCCGTATACCAAAATGACTGGACCTATAGCTGCATTACGCATGGAATTACTCAAGACACTCGTTTGAAAATACGTAAGCACGTTCAACAAACCCTCTGCCATAATCCTCCCACGTTTTTCACTCCACGTCTACACAGGTAAAAAAAACTGTTTATCTCCAAGATAGTAAACAACTTCACTCACATGCATCTTGTATGCCCGAGTAATGCTTAAAAAGTATATGTAATACGCACGCCGAATACACAATGTTGATACAAAGTTAAGATCAGTGAACATCAAGTCATACAAAAAGCGCCCGATAAAATAAAATAAAAATGTTCTTCTGATATTAGAAGGATTTTAAAATGGTTTCAGAACGTGTTCTGTTTTTTTTTATAGATTCACACCAATATATTGAACTTTTACTAACCTGTATGAGTCCTCTTGTGAATTTTTAAATTTTCCGAACGAGCAAAGACTTTTCCGCAGCCCGGGAATGGGCAAGGGAAAGGCTTTTCTCCAGTGTGAACTCGAATGTGATTTATCAGTTTGTATTTTGCTTTAAATGCTTTTCCCTCGCGTGGGCATTCCTCCCAAAAGCAGACATGACTGCTTTGTTCCGGTCCCCCGACATGTTCCACTGTGACATGGTTAACCAGCTCGTGCATGGTGCTGTAAGTTTTTGAGCATGGTTTCTTTGAAGTTAGTTCCTGGTCAATCCATTTGCAGATTAACTCTTGCTTTATGGGTTGCCTCATGTATCTCAAAAACGCCCCTGCCGCTCCGTGAGGAGCAGAAGCGATGTTTACATTGAGGTTCATGGAGTTGTAGCTGTGGAGGGAAGATGGTCCATAATGCTCAGGCCTATGGCCGAAGTGCTCTGGCCTGCCGTAGATGTCCCCTGGTATACCCAGGCGCATCTGCCCGTTGAGGGCATGGTGATGATGGGCACCTGGGGACGCCTGATCGTGAAGTCCAGTGAAAAGTGGATGGGCTCCACTTTCCGTGTGCCCATAAGCACCTGTTGGAGAGATAAACATGCCATGGTGAGGGGAGGAGGCGGAACTATGCTGGTCGCCAAGTGCATGCATAGCAGAGGCTGAAAGTTCTCTCCTGAGGATGAAGTCCCTGCTGCTTGAGTAGCCTGAGTGGGGGTGAGCCAGGGGGAAACCAACTGTGGTCTGAGCAGAAGTGAAAGATGCCGCGGTCTGGGCTTCAGGATGGCTCTGAATGTGCTGAGATGGGCTAAGTTTGAGAGCATTTGTCTGTGCCATGTGCTCGGGTCCAAATGGAGTGAGTGCCACTCCGGGGTCGCTGCCCATCTCCCCAGGGTGGAGGTGGGCATGGTGGGAGAGAGGGTGATGCCCCCCTAGCCCCGGGAAGCCTGTCATATTCTGATGAGGAAGGGGTTGAGTCGCTGCCAAATCCGCTAATCTTAACGCCGGATTCCTCTTGCTTAAAGGGGGTTCCATAACTACACTGTCAAGTCCATCCACACTCACCGGAATTGTTATTCCCCACACCACGCTATCTAAAACATTAGAATATATGTATATAATGGTCTATAACTTCTTTTGTCCTGCCTCTAACTCTGCTTGGTCCTTTTCGCACTCTGTCCTCAAGCGATTGGCAGAACATACAACAGTTGGAGGACACAGTAGGGAATACAGTTTAGAAATGGCACTGCGGGTATTGGACGGATTTCGGTGACTGGCAGTTAAGAGAACGAAGCGATTGGCTGCCGTTCAGCGCAAGGGCTCAGCAGGGTTCCGCCCCCTCACTCTCTTTAACGCTGTTGACTCCAAAAAGTTGTGCTCAAAAAGTTACCAGAAAATATGTTACTGCAGTCTGCTATTTACCGATGCTGTCCTCTGTGAATGACTGAATATAAAATGCAATATTTCATTATACTAGTTTGTGATGTTAAAAATATTAAAATATTTGATCAAATTAGAAGTACTAACATGTTCTAAACAATACGACAATTTGTATTGTTATCATTATTATTATTATTTTAATAGTTAGGTACAGGCTCTTTAAGATTTTGACTGTACAATAATGTATTGCTATAGTTATTGAAGACAATATTGAACAAAATACCTTTCCCCTGGGTCATGTGCTGCAAAATGTACTTTGATTATCCAATTTGACTTTACCATAGATGGGGCCATACTTTTAAGAGGTAGTTGGCATAAATTGTGGGTTTATAAGTTTATTTTTATAAGATGCTGGATTGCAGTCGTTTTACTTAATTTCCTCAAATCTTAGAATTGCTTTGAACTGCAAAAATAGTTTGTTTGTTTTTTTATTACAATGCCTAATATATTTTTTAGAAAGCGAATTTCTTTATTTTCCTATTTTTTCTTTTATTTATATATTTATTTATTTTTGCGTATTTTGCACTTTGGATGTTCTAATTGATGGCTTTCTCTCACCAAGCTTTAAGACACCTTTCCACATTTCTTCCAAGTAAAATGTGACATGGTTTTCCTGGGCCACTTTAATTGCTTTTTGACATTGCTGGTACTCAATGTGTGTGCCCATAATTATATGCCTATACTGTCACCAACATGCGCCTTGTTTGACAATAACTGCAGTAAAAGGAAACTTGTAAACATAGGCTATTAAGTTGTTTAATATGGTAACGGAACACACCTAGCACAGCTGGATGTATATCTGTAATACATTTAGTAGATACTTTGGTAAAAATACTTTATTTTATAAATGTGTGCTAGTTCATGAGAAATATTTCAATTTAGGGCCTATAGTGTCTATAGATGACTGTAGCGTAAACTTTTTTTTATTTTCAATTTTTTGCTCTTTTCTTAACTTTGAATGTCCCCTAGCGAAATAATAGGTAAACTAATTTTTTTTGCATCAATTTAGATAATTTAATGTAATATAGTTTCCAACAGGTATAACAATTGTAGGCCTAATTCTATCTCATGTAGTTGCTCTATCACTTTCTCAGCTACTTCACTTCTTTTGAAGTGGAGGTACATTGGCAAACAATTACCTCCAACTTTTAGATAGAACCTAGAATACAAGATTACAGGCATTTAGTTTAACGTTTTGCCTACTCTTTGTACTTTGTGTTTAACATCCAAGCCTAAAGATGATGTGGCCGATATGGACACTGAAACTAACATTAATTAAGATGCATGTTCATTTGATTTTACATCTATTGCCCAATATGAGTGAAAATAAAATACATTTAAATATGTAGTATTAGCACTTTGCATGTCTGGTCCTAACCCGTGCCTTGCAGTTTACCATGTCGAATGCAAATTACGCATAGGTTATGTGGATTCCGGTCATGTTCAAGGTGCTGCTATTCCATTGGCACTGCTTCACCACTAACCAAAGTGCATGCAGTCAAATAGTAGGACTCACATGGAATACAACTACACGTTTTGGGGACGTTTTTAATTTAATTGTAATAAAAAAATACCATGCTGCTGCCAAACGTTTTGAAGACGTTGAAAACAAACAGACTTAAAGAAATGCATTGAGTGTGAATATTTTTAAATTAGGCAGACCTATAATTCATGCAAACGTCATGACATAGCTGCATGCACGATATGCCGGTGTAATATATGATTCAATGATAGTTCACCAAAATGGAAGAATATGCAACTGCAAACAATAACTTGTGTTTTGCAAGGTCTTTTAAACACGCATCAGTTGAACAACAAGGGGGGTTGGGTGTACTGTTTTTTTAAGTAATTTTCAAATCAAGTGGGTTATTTTACGGAAGAAGCCATGATGGCAACATATGTGGTCTTAAGGGGTCATAGGTCATACATCCATTAACAACATAAGGTCATGGAAGCCACATAACCTTCCAATGCGTCAACGTATTGGTATTGTCAAATAGCAGAGAAGGGAAACACGCCACACTTCCTTCTCCTCTGGCCTGCATGCACGCGCAGGGCCATACGGTTATTTCATGATGTGGCGGCCTTTGATTCTATATTTTTTATCTAATTCAGATCCATTAAAATACTGTCTTTACATATTTTGTTATTTGTTAAATCCTGAACGTCAGGGACAATTTATGATTTTATGCAAACGATTGTATGTCTTATTCCTGGTTAGTATAGCCTAACCTGTTGCAATTTTGGTCTTTTGGGATTTCAGTTGCTACAGCCCTTTCATCTTGGTGCAAAGGCAAAAAATAAGGGAGTTTGCTAATTTGCTATTGCCGATTGAGTTTTCTGTCCTCAAATTTCTTTTTATTTTTCTCCTATCAAGTGACAGGGAATAGGGTTTTGTCGTTTTCCAGGGAAATAAAGAACTCTTACAGAGGTCGGCAAGACGTGACTTTGAACTTGGACCAGCTCCTGCGTTTCCTGTGGTGCAGTCTGAAATAGTCTTGGAAGAATGGCTCAGTACACTCGGGCTGCCCTGCTTTAAGCTGAAAGAGACTCAATCCTCTAAGTTTTTTATATGTATTCGCTTGCCCATTAATATCGCTTAGAGTATTAGGGAGTTGGGAGAGACAACATACAGTTTGATGGGGTGTTGGAACGAGAGGACTTGTGAGACTTTCGTTAAAAAAGTGTAAGTAAACTTAATTTAGCCCTCAAATGCAGCTGCTTTGCGTATATCTCGTTTTAAACCGAAGGTCTGCTTTAATATGTATCCTTCATTCTGAGTTTATGATCGGACCCATATTCCAGTAGGACTATGAATGGGTGTTTAGTGATTTACATTATATCGATTTGCCATCTGGTAGGCTATAGTTTGCAAGCTCGCAACCAAAGCAAAGATGCATCATACATACAGTAATTATGGTACATGTCAAAAAGAAGAAAAAAAACTGATGCGTTATACCACAAAAAGCCCTTGCAATTGTAATAATAGTATTGCATTAAGGTAAAATGTAATACTAAACTGTTAGTCCAACACTTGTTTGAATGTATGACATGCAGTTTGTTGATTGCTGATGCAAACAAAGAAGCACAGGCCATTAGACCATACACGGTCATGACGGTAAATACATTTTAACTGTTTGTGTGCGTGTGTGCTCGTGCTATTTGCAGAGACTCATGCTCTGCAACAAATGAAAGTTATATCAGCAAATGTTAAAACAAATGCCTTTATCTCCAGAGTGCGATAAGCTCGATTTAATTCAAATAAATTTACACATTTCACTTGTGTAGGCATGATTACTTTGCCTTTTAATCCATAATGTGTCCTTCATAAATGTAGGTTTTGCAGGCATAATCAATTATTATTGTATGCGTCTGACAATTAATCATGTTTAAAAGTATTTATTGTTAATCAATTTGAAAACGCAGTGTAGGCCTTTTTTGCGTATAGCTCATATCACAGCTGGCTTAAGGCTATACTGGAGCACATTTCTCAGACTGGGTTGATAAAACCAGTCGTCAATATAGAATAACCACTGCTTTTAGTAGAGCTGGATCATTGTATTGAATTGTAACTATACCAGCCGGACCTATGTCAAATGGTAAAACCTCTTTACTTCAGCTGTAGGTGTCTTAACTCAACGGATCTGTTCCACCACGTCATCAGAGGTCGTATTATGTGCTCAATGTTTATCAATGCGTTGGCTAGGTCCATATGATGGCAAATGCTGTCACGCATCAAATCTGACAGCCTATTAGTTTTCCCAATCCCCCACCCCCCACCTCCAATTCTGTGCTAAAAAGTAGGCGTTAATTATTAGTGGAAAATGGCGATCAGTTATTAGTCGCTAAAGCGGTACCTGCGATTGGAGGGGCACCTGGGATTGATAAGAAGCAGTGGCCAATGAGACTGCTTGAAATGAATAAACGGGCTCCAGTTAAAGGGGGCGTAGGAGGAGGTAGTGCCAGTCCACGGAGAAAGAGGGACCCTCCACGATAAACACAGGCAAGCGAGAGAAATAAACATACCAATTGGAACAACAATCTGAGATGCTACAACTCTCTCTTTCTGGGCAGGCTGTCTCGGTGTTCGCGTAAAGGACTCCCTAGTAAGATAATACAAAAAAAAAATCGAATCTCTTTAAAAGCTATCATCTATTTTAGTTTCAGGGGAAAAAGGCAAAGGACACTTCACTTCGTTACATTTGGATTTTTTAGTCCCAAGTTATCGTCTTCTTTCTCAGCGGATCGTCGCTTTTAATTTCGCCTGATATGGTGTTTCCAATGTTGGAAGTCCAATTTGTTTCTACTACAATATAAAATTGAATAGGCCAACGTTTTTATACACGTTTTTTTTTCTTTCAAGACACGCATTAATCAAACGAATTTCGCTGTTCTCAGTAATCATGTTACTGGATGCTGGTCACCAGTTCCCTGGTTTGGGAGTAAGTACGTTTGCCAGGCACCACTCTTCGAGCGACATGCAGGAAAGAGACTTGAGTTTGGCACAAAATAGCTTTGTCGACTCTGCACACATGGGTGCTTTCAAATTAAACCATGATCTTTCTCCGGGACAGAGCTCTGCGTTCACATCCCAAGCACCGGGCTACCCTGCGGCTGCTTTGGGGGCGCACGCCGCTCATGTCACCTCGTATGCGAGTTCGCCTTTCAACTCCACCCGGGACTTTCTCTTTCGCAGCCGCGGCTTCGGAGAATCATCTCCAGCAAATAGTCAGCATACTATTTTCGGCCCCACGGCGGGGTCCTTACATCACTCTCACACAGACAGTCAAGGCCACATTCTGTTCCCCGGGATCCACGACCAGCATGGGTCCCACGCATCCTCGAACGTGTTGAATGGGCAAATGCGACTTGGACTACCTGGAGAAGTATTTGGGCGGTCTGACCAGTACCACCAGGTTTCCAGCCCGAGGACCGACCCATACTCGGCTGCCCAGCTCCAGTACGGCTCTATGAATATGAATATGGGTATGAACATGGCAGCCCACCACCACCACCCCGGTGCCTTCTTTCGCTACATGAGGCAACAATGCATCAAACAGGAGCTCATCTGCAAGTGGATCGACCCAGAGCAGCTCAGTAACCCCAAGAAGAGTTGTAACAAAACTTTCAGCACCATGCACGAGCTGGTCACGCACGTCTCCGTGGAGCACGTTGGTGGACCGGAGCAGAGCAACCACATCTGTTTCTGGGAAGAATGTCCCCGCGAGAGCAAACCGTTCAAGGCAAAATACAAACTGGTGAATCACATTCGGGTGCACACAGGAGAGAAACCGTTTCCATGTCCATTCCCTGGATGTGGAAAAGTCTTTGCAAGATCGGAAAATTTGAAGATTCACAAGCGAACGCATACAGGTAATTGTAGCATATATGCATACATCGACTTTTATTCTTGCAATACAAAATCGATCCTTGTTACTAATGTTGTTATTACATTTGTATTGCTTCAGATGGTGGTCGTGAAACAAAACTCATATTCAGTGTAATTAACTCTGCTATTTGGATATTTTGAAAGCTGACATTTAAGCTCATGGACAAATTGGGGTGTTTATGATAGGCATATAGTAGGCTAAATAAACACATGCAGACAATCAAACTCGCGAATAGTCTAGTTAAAATTGTTAATTTATAAACCTACAGTTTTTGGAATAATTTGCTAAACTATGTTACAGTCTGTACAAGGTATTTTCGTTCATTATCTTAGAAATGGGTCAAAGGCAATATGAGGGCTAGAAGCGCATCGCGTGCGCCGACTAGGCTAGTTGTAAATCTGAACTACCGGTTTGACGTTTACGCAAGACTGAGTTTACAGAATCCAATGCTGAAGCCTTTCGTTTTTCACCTCATCGATTTTTTCACTTAAACCAATGTGCATTTTCTAGTCTTCCTTTATATAACTAGAAATCATCTCTTCTTAGCACAATATATTGAGCACATTTAGAGCTAGTGTGTTAAGGCCTTTTGTTTTATCATGCCATTGATTGTGGAGGCGTAACGGACCACTGCCAGCCTTTAAAATTCATACTGTTTTCAAAGAAACTTCGTGCCATGGAATTGGAGGAGGGTTAGAGTTGTATTCAGATTCTGGCAAATGGCGCGCCTTTTGTATCATATCCCAATCCGGGTGTAGAATCCACTTTTTCCTTTATGTGTTTAGCGTTTTATGCAAGAAAGTGCACGAATGCTTTGTTTAAATTATACTACCATAGCGTAATTTGTACATTGAAGTTAATAATGCTATTATTGCCTTCTAAATTGTAAACATTTTGTACAGTGAATAAAATAGCCGACAGGCTAGAACAGTAGTGAATTTAATTAGCTCCTACCCAAATGATTATTGTTGTGCTTATTTTTTCTTATGGCTAACCTATATTGTACTTTTTTTATCAGAATTGTTGCCTTTTAAGCAACTTTACGTCGTATAAAGCATGCTTTCATTTGTAAGGTTAGTGTGCTAAATAAACATTCCCTAATATGTTTATTGTTTTCCTGTAGGTGAAAAGCCGTTCCAGTGCGAATTTGAGGGCTGTGACAGGAGGTTCGCAAACAGCAGCGACCGAAAGAAGCACATGCACGTCCATACTTCAGACAAACCATATCTTTGTAAAATGTGTGACAAGTCATATACCCATCCCAGCTCTCTGCGCAAACATATGAAGGTAAAGTATCTATCTTTCCTATTTGCGACATACATTGTCAAACAGAGCATGCTATATTCGTTTATTTATTTTGTCTTTGAAGCATTCAGCATATAACATGCTAAACTGAAATTGTATTTATTGTATCTGTAGGTTCACGAGTCCACCCCAGCACCAGCATCAGACTCCTCGCCAGCAGCCAGTTCTGGTTATGAGTCCTCCACACCCCCTGGTCTCATCTCTCCCACCACTGAGACCCAAAGCAACAACAATCTCTCTCCAGCTTCAGTTGTGCACAACAACAACAACAACGGCCACAGCAGTCTATCGTCCAATTTCAGCGAATGGTACGTTTAGCATATCAACAAACTGAACAACGTGACATAGACTGGGACACAAGTGCACCAAAGAAGCACGTAAATGTAGCCCTATACTCTTACACAAACATTCGGAAAGATGAGAATTACCAACAGATGAAGATGGATGTATATATATAAATATATATACATATATTCAATATTGTATATAATTAGGCTGCTAAAGGCCCTCTTTCTCAATTGGTTGTGATAGATTTTGTCAGTCTTTGGTGTATAGATGTTCCTTCAATGGTAGCTATTTCTCTAACTGGACTTTTAGTGCACATACTACGATAAAAATGTATTATGATGTTAAATATTGTGATCCTAAGGCAAATTGATTGTAAGAGGCCTATATTAAACATCGATCAACTGGAAAGAGTGCCAAAGTCAACCTTTACTCAAACAGACCACAATATTTTTCCTGTGAATGTACATATTTTAGTTTGCTGGGCTTCACTTGTGATGTTTTGTGCTTTGCAAGTTTGAATTGTGAAATGCTATCTGGAAGTTTGTGAGGAAAATAAACGTTGTGCCGTTCGATTTTCTGTAACTACACCCTTCCTTTTGTAAATATTAACTGCCATATTTATCCATTTGTAATTAAATTATGGTATTTACTTGCTACAGATGAAACAATATTTATAAAGAATGTTTCTTTACTATAAATATGTACAATATGAGCTAAACACGGGCAGTTGTTTGGTTATGTGTTTTCGTTCAAAGTTTAAGAGGTGTTTTCTTCCTTATTGTGATAAGAATTTTACTGCATACAAATATAATAAAAGTGTTGCAAGTTTAAAAATATTTTTTATATTTCTTTGGTTTCTCCTCCGTGTAACTACAATTTGAGTATTTCGAAGAATTGTATTAACCATTTGACAATGCAGCTCTTTTCACGTTGCAACTGGTTTATTGGCCGGTTTACTGTAGCTCCAATTTACATGTTATGATAGGCTTGTTTTGTATTCATATACATTAACATTCGACAGACACAAATATGCCTACTTTTCATGAACGTACCCAAGCATACCCATAGCACTCAGAATATCAATTTCACTATAGACATAGCCGCCGTTAATAGCTAATGAATTACATTAATTTGTATAATTTGACTATGTCTACTTTTAACGCTTGACTATTGGTGGACAAATTGCCTCAACATATTTTAATTATAACCAAAGTGGAACCTGCGGGCAAACAACTTCATTTGTTGTCAACAGCTTTAAATTGATAGCCTATCGGAAGAGGTAGGCATAAACCTTGTATTTACTCGGGAGTCTATAATACACTACTAATATATGGTTTTTATTAAAGCATAATTTAATATAAGTATATATAATATAATATATCTAATAGTATGTAATACGTTTTTATGTATTAATGATAACGGCGACCGAGGCTACCTTAATAACTACAAAAAGCCCTCCCCCAACTCGGTCACTAGAGGGGAAAAATGAGCTCCGCTGTCAGCACATCCGTGAACTTGAACTTGACTCAGCTGTTGATGCAAAACAAGCCGTTTAAGTCTTGATCAGTATAAGCTTAGCGGTCCACTTGTGATGGCCTAGGTAAAAACATTTCACTTCTAGAATACTTTTACTTGGTTATTGACCAATAAAGATATATAAAATCAAGCGGAAATGGATTTAATTTGGATTTGAAGACTAGTAGACTAAATGGATTACTGGTTAGTTCACCATGTTGAACGCAAGCTACAGAAATAAGTGGAGATGTCGTTTATGTATTCATATTGTGATGCTTTGACTGTTAGGCCTCTGGACAATACATTTTTTTCTATATTACTACTGCAATAATTTCGTATTTGGAAATGGGTTTGGTAATATTAAATATTTATGTAATACATATGGCTCGATTATTCACGTCGTGTTCTGCATTAGCGCTTAAACAACGAGTGGGATTTACAGTAGTACCTTTTCGTGTGCATGAAGTAGACTGGCTGGTGGCTGAAGTGATGTAGAATATGGGATTTTGCAAGACTGTTGTCTTATTGTTGAGGCTACTTATATGGGAATTTTGTCACAAGCTCTTAAGGTGCTTTATTGAAAATTGAAATATAACACACTTGTTTCAGCATAATTAATCATAGACCAGGGGTTTGATTAAGCAAGTATGGACATATCGAATCATATTAATTCCACCTATGTGGCACAATTGCAAGGTCCCTTCGTGCGTTGGGAGGAAGTGCGTGGTTTCTCACGAGTCGGTCTGGTGTTGTGACCTCTCTCGCGGAGGATGATATGACCCGTGGGTAGAGGAAAAGGTCAGCCCCACGTGGCGCGTCGATGCAGCTTCCTCCTGGGCGCATGCTGTTTTGATATTGATCCGCGTAGAAGGATGAGCTCTTAGAAAATACTATTTTCTTCAAGGATGGAAGAAGCCTATTTCTGGGACTCTAACAATTGACAAACAGACAAACAAACCCTGGCCTATTACATTCATAGTCTTTAAACAATAGGTAATTTACACATATTAATCTTTATTATGTATTTATTATTTATGGCTGATGGCTATACAAATCATCAAGATAAAGTTCACAAAGAGTGAAACAGTTTCTGAAGTTGTATAGAAAGGGAAGTGTGTGTGGTTGTAAAAAGTCTAAAGTAAATAAGTAATTTCGTCAGCAAATAAAAAGCCTCTTGCTGCACCCAAATTCATGTTTTTTGTTGTATCTGAAGTAGATTTGTTGTGTGGCCTCTACTGTTATAAACATTTGACACGTGAACATGGTCATAAATTATGCTGATCAAAAAATGGTCTAAGTCGTGTTATGTTTATAGCTAAACCTTTGTACCTACGTGGTATAGACTGTGAATCTTTGTAACACATGCACGTACACGCGCACGCGCGCACCCAGTGAGCCAGTTTGGTACACACTCGCACACAAACACGCGCACACACACGCACGCACACACAGACACACACATACGTGTGTTCATATTTATATGCCCAATGTGCAGTTGTCACATTAACTAGCATAATCGATTAAAATGTAGCTGATATGTGGTATTCCAGGTTTTGGGTTTTCTTAAACACATCAAAAACGCTTTCAACGCACATATTGTCATTTAATCAATAATTTGTATATCAATAATGTATATAGCAATATTTCGATAGATCTACTTTCAAGCAGGCCTTGCGTGAATTTTATTTGTAGGCCTATAGCGCTAAATATTAAAAAAAACATGGTATGTTAGTTTATTGCAGGAATAAAACTAACAAAGAAACGTATAACGATGTTCAAAATGCCTTTGTAAAATTCAAATTATGAGTTTTTCACTTACGCCAAAACGAATTTCAATTGGTTGCGTTAATAATCGTAGCAATTCATATTTAGTCGCTCCTTGTGTTTTCTGCACTCAATTGAATGGGCCTATAAACGTGGGCCAAAAACACATTAAAATAACCCAGAAATGCTCATAAACCGAGGACATATGTTTGTAGTCACAATATGTAAAAATTTGATTATATGACAATGGGAAAACTATTGATGATTAATAATTAAATGATTTTCGACATCTCCTAAATCTATAGAATTGCTTTCGCAGGCCTATAACCTTCTGACAGGGTCGTAACACAAGCAAAATACATATAAAGCGGACAGCAGACTATACATAAGGTCGATGCAAATAGTTTTATAAACGTGCGCGTGTATATACACACGTCACATCCACGGTCACGCACACGCACGCGCACGCACGCACACACACACACACACACACACACACACACACACACACACACACACACATCTCCATCCAAATCTATCTCTATATGTGTGTGTATGCGTGTGTGTGTGTGTGTGTGTGTGTTTGTGAGTTTGTACATAACATAATTTCTTTTCAGATTTGTATGTTTTTATAGGAAATAGACGATTTCAGCCCCATCTACTTATTGACAGTGAAATCATAGTTTTTAAATGGTATTACTTAAAGTTGCATAATTAACGATGTATTGAATTTTAACACAATGCATAAGTGCGCGTTAAAGGGCGAATAATAGTAGCCTGTATTTTTACACTAAATGAAGTGCCATCCTTTTATCCTGTTTATCCTACAAAAACCTTTGACTAATGCAAAGAGAGGCTCGATAAGCCACTGTTTAAATATGTTGTAATCACAATACCTATTTTTTCACAAACTGTAACATATATTGTTATGTACTATATTTTGTTCGATACTACATTTAAATTTTATTGTCATAAGGCAGTTTTGCACCTTACAATATAAAATGGCTATACAGAACACATTTTAGAGACTCTTGAACTTTTAATAAATTGCACTTACATAGCTAGGCTAGTTCAAACGATTTTTTACAATTTTGGTTTAAAACTTCACAATGCCGGTGTTACAATTACATATTTCAAATTAATTTGAAAATAATTTCTTCACCATAAAAGCTTGACGCCCCAAATATTCTGCCCCCCCTCCTCTTCCTCTCTCTCTCTCTCTCTCTCTCTCTCTCTCTCTCTCTCTTTCTCTCGTTTCTCTATTTTTATTCTGTCTGTCTGTCTGTCTGTCTGTCTGTCTGTCTGTCTGTCTGTCTGTCTATCTATCTGTATACTTTATTAGGTATGA
>JAVQIZ010122596.1:0-33107 GCA_036023535.2 Galaxias brevipinnis | reverse complement strand
ACCAAGTGGAAGGAGGTAGATGATGAATAGGATGGGGCCAAGGACGGAGCCCTGGGGAACACCGGATGAAAGGGGGGAGGGGTGGGATGTGAATGATTTTAATTGAATGAACTGAGTGTACTATACCATGAACACAGTCCATGTTTTTTAATCACACAATACACTCAATTAACGCTTCTAAAATGCTTACACAGGCTATTCTTTACATACAAGTTTACCCAATACCAAAATGATGGATCTTTCTTTTCTCATTTACAAATGCTTTCACACAGCGTGCAAGAAATTAAAGCATAGTGCTCAAAACCTACACAGTATAAATCCTGTGCTTCTGCAACAACAGCAGCTCAAAAGCCATATTGAAACATCTGATAAGACTTTGGGAAAACATATATCATTGAAACATTGGAAAATAGCTGATTTACTGTAAGTTGTATAAGGTAAACCAACCACATCTGAGTCCAAATGTCAATTAAATACATCGCCAGGTTACTAAAGTTATTTCAATGACATGGACATACACAGTCAAAAGGGCCTTTTTCGATATATTTTGTTCAATGTGGATACAAAACAACACAAAGGAGAGGTGATGGAAAAATGTCTGGACAAAGGAGAGGAATAGTGGGATGAGGGAGATGAGCAGGGAGAGGAGTAGCTGGACCAGACAGAGGAGAAGTTGGAAAAGGACAGTTAGAGCTGTTGTCCCTGATGTAATACTGTAAGAGCCACAATCATAGACCATGTAATATCACTGAGAGAGGCTAGTGAAAGAGTCTAGCCTACTGTGGTATCAGACAGTCAACCGTGGCTTCCATCATCCAGAGATTTCAACAAACTACGTTGCGGATAAGTAATGCATTTCACACTTCCTTACTGTTGCTTTGTCTCACAGTAACTGCAGGCCACCAGTCTCAATGCAAATGTGAATTATACATAATCTGTATAGATTATACATACCCTTTTGTAAATCACTGCATGGCAGCTATTTCATGTTGCAAATAAAGTTTTTACTGTAGCAAACCTGTCACTTACATTTTTTTTCACTGCAGGCCTATATTCTATAAAGTAAAGATGACTCATTCACTGTTAGATAGTATGTACCAAAAATGCACACATTCGACACTCAAAACATGTGGAGTGGTTCACAGTGAAAGGAAACTGAATTATTTAAAACTTTGAAGTTCATACTGTATGCAGGTAGAACTGACACATGGAAAGTAATGAGGTTTTTGTAATGCCATTCAATGTTAATGTTTTGAAAGTCGTGTTAGGATTGACGTAATTTCAGGGAATGTGGAACATCAGCTAAAGTGGGACAGATACACTTTTAATGTTTTGCTACGTGAAATTTAACAGCCAACCACCACAACTGTTATTGAATTGTTGCTACATCTGCTGTCATGAGAACAGTGGTTTTGACCGGTCTGACATCATCAGAGTGGGTGTGATCTATCTTTTGAAGAAATCTGTTCTGTTCTAGCACATGGTAAATTCAGTGACATGCACTATTTTGCTTCCCTATGATAATGCTCTGAAAACAATTTAAATTACATAACAAATAGTAATGTTGGATCAAAATAAAGTGGTGTGATGTTTTTCCAAAAATCTGGTTTATGGTACAGTCCCACATGAACTGAAAATGCTAGATAAAGTGGAACAATAGTGATCAGGTTAGAGTAAGAAAAAGCATGAGACACAATATTTGGTGTGAGAAGAATATGAAAGGGACCATTGACTAGTATAGGGAGAAAGTGAAGGCAGGGCAGACACCTACTCTTCGTTTGTTGGCCAGAGCTTGGAATGTCCCAAAATCTACCCTGCCTTTTTTTATTACATTGTTCAAAGTCTGATATGCTTATCTTATTTAGAAAATAAATGTAAATGAACATGATAATTGCGGATTATTCAATGAAATTTTAACACAATTGAGATAACATTTACCTTTTAATTACTAACATTAAACCTACTGTTTTGAAACAAATAAAAAAAGAATTATAGGTAACATGATTTATCTATCTATTATTTAGTAAAATTTTAATACATAGATGCTTATTCTTTTATAAAATGTTTTACATTTGCACTACAATGTACCAAAGAATAAAAAATGGCTGTCCCACTTTACCAAACAAGCTGTCTCACGTTACCTGAACAAACCCCTGAGTAAAAGAGAGGTCAGTATGTTTGAGGATGTGTAGCTTCCAAACAATGATCATTTCCAATTTAATTTTAACAAAAAACTGTTAATAAGGCCTAAACTTGTTTATAGAAACATAATTGTAGTGAGGACATTGCTTTTTTTTGTCTCCCGGATCATTTACCAAAAAGTGCCCCACTTTATCTGAATTCACCCTAATAGAAAACGTGCTAGTGTTTTGACAAAATTATTTGACATTGAGTCTGGTTTGCTGTGTTTTGACAGAGTTAGGGCTATGTAGACAAAGTTATTTTGCATTTTGAAATGTAGAGTCTGTATTTAATTAACGAAATGTGGTTTTGAGCAGAAAATGTACTATTTGGCTAATTGTGTGTTGCTGTGTTAAGAAGAGTTTCGAAAAAGTATGTGAAGTACAGGTCAACGTTTGTTAGCGATTGTAAAAAAAACTGTAATAAGATCGTTTGCTGGTCGAAGGTCTATTATAATAAATAATAATACTTTTAATTTATGGGCGCCTTTCAAAACACCCAAGGGCACCGAATGCCTCTATGTCAACAAAACAAACACAATTTTTTTAATTGCATAGCTTCAGACACTGTCCCGTCTGTGACTTAGGCTTGCTCCCGTTTTGTAAAGTCTTACTTTTCCTCTAAAGGTTTTTCCCTGAAGTAAGATATACTGCACCTGATTAGTCTATTATGTTTGCATATATGGTGCAGCCAAATAACTTTCTTATTTTACATTAGTCGCTGCCTATACGGTTTAAACCGGCAACCCAAAGCTTTACTTTTTATTAATTTATTTTCCAAAAAATAATGATAATCGGGGCTATGCTGCACATGTCTGGTCCTAGGCTACAGTAGGTTTAGGTCTTGATCACCTGAACGATGCTTTAGAACGCAGGTGTGTGGTCAGTAAACGTCTCAAACTAGAATATTTTAGTGAGCAAACATATTTGTTTAATTATCTCTAGTGTTTTCAAACAAATCCGCAAGCAGGCTACATGGTTTTAATCCGTTTCTATAAATACAAGAGATATGACCGGACCCACTTTAGACTGCATGAAACATGAAGCACCCAACCTCTAAAAATGACACAAATAGTATTTATTTAATGAGATGAGACAGTAATAAAGTCTAATCATATAACTTTGCTTTGTGACCATTGATTCTGCAGCAATGTAAATGCATTTCCCAACAACACACACCAGGGGGCAAAATAAGTCAATAAGATTCATTTGGGAAAGTCTACTGCACTGAAAGAATGGAAAAATTGCATAAAAGACACACCTGCACCTGCTCATGTAAAAGTAACTAAGACGTGCTTAACTTTCCCTGCAGCAAAAGAGTAACAAATACAGACTCGTGTGTATTTGAAACAGTGATAATACTTCATATTGGTTTATAAAGCCACATAGAGTTTTAGTTCACTTTGGCACACATTGCATTTTCTTTGTAAGGCTGCAATTTTTGGAAGTATCTTGGGTTATTATAGATACATACATACATACATACATACATACATAATAATAACTTTCTATAAAAAAAAGAAAACACTGTTCCTTTTCGGAAAAGTAAGTACATTGACCCATCTTAGGCTACTTGAGCACAGCTTGAGTAGAGAATATTCCCTACCCGTTTAGTCTGCTGAGTCCTTTTATCATGCTAACATTCATACAATACAAGGTTATAAAAGCACGTATATACATGATTCCATGTAGTTGTTGTTTGAGTCCATGACAACACATGTCATTAGCAAAAGTGTCATTTCCTCAAAATTAAAAATGTCATGTTGTCATATGACATGCCAAATGCATTATCTTTGATTAAAGTCTTGGCTGTCACAAACAGATCAGTTCGAAATCTGATGATAGAGATAAAAAATTTCTCAGTGCTTGAGGCGAAGGTGGAGGAGAGGTATGTTTAAAAGCTGCAGTGAAGGTGGCTGGAAACAGGAGGTGCGGTGAGTCGACATTTTATGGTATGCCCCAGTTCAGATCCCACAGAACACTGCATGCGGTGTAAAAGACAAGCATTTACCTAAAACGTCCTGCCGAGGGATATTGGCTGGCATTGCCAGCATGCCAGGCAAAAAAAAAAAAAACATTTCAGAGAAGGGAACTGTTTGTATGTGTTTGCAGTTGAGTACACAGCTTATCGTGGTCGGTTTCTTTTTGTACCACTTTTTTCCCCTGGAGTTTGCCACCTTCTCTACACTATCTGTGCCTTGTGTATGTAGGAAGTGTGAGGGTTGAGGAGGGCTGAGCCGACCCGTGGTTTTCCCCGTATGGTGCCGTTGGCCTGTTGGAAGTTGTGGTTGATATGCCCGGACACCTGGGAGCTGTTGGTCTCGCTCTCCAAGTCGTCCGCGCCGCTCTGGTCCCCGGGACTCCTCGGACCGCCGAGACCCTCGTCCTCCTCCTCTTCATCGTCTGTGACTGGAGGGTAGGTGGCGCTGAGGGGAGAGTGCTGCTGGTTTCTCCCATAGTGGTTGACGGGCTTTAAACCGCCTTCGGTCGGGGTAATGGCTCTGCCGTTCAGGGTCCGCAGAAGCTCGGTGGACTGAATGACTGGGAAGGGAGTGGGCTGGAGAGGTGGTAGGAGACGGGTGTCCTGCTGTAGGGGACACACCACACACAAGACAAAATCCAAATGAAATGCAATGCAACCAGCTCAAGGCAAAGTTGAAAGGTTGGAATGTTTCATCTCATTTACATAGAGGGCTTGTTAGCTCAAGCGCCGACATGCCCGTCAATGAACACGCACACACACACACACACACACACATACAGTCAGCTACAAAACACCAGACACACCCACGCACACCCACCCACCAGTGATATGGTGCTGTTCCGCACATAGGACTCCACTCGAAGTCGGCTCTCCTCGTCTCTGTCCATGGCCCTCTCTCTTCCCCTCCGTGAGTTGTTGTAGATAACAGGTCTACCCAGATAGTCTAAATCTCCGCCCCCCTCGCCTCCGCCTCCCCCTCCGTTTCCTCCTCCACTTCTTCCTCCTCCTCGCCCTGAGAGCGTGGAACGACTGTCCCTACAGCGGGACTGTTCCTGCTGGAATAGGAAAGACACATGAATGGCATGCTTAGTCAACAGGTACGCTGTGTTCTCTTCTCCAAACCAATCCAGTAACTCCCAGCCAAGGTGAGTCTGAGCTGAGCTATACTGTACGGGTTTTGATTATGTGTAAACAGTGCCATAAAGGTCTGGGCCTGTGGTTTACAGTATGGTTCAGTTCAGTCTTACGGTAGTGTAAGGAACATAAAAGTAGAGCAGCCAGTTCAATGGTCATCCCGAAGTTCAGAGGGTAAAAGAACAATATTGGTGACCAAACTGTTAGCCCCCCCCATACAGTGTAAAGCGCTTTGGGTGTCTAGAAAAGCACTATATCAAATATTATCAATTATCATTATTATTATTATTATTATTATTATTAAAATTATTATTATATTAGCGCTTCTAAAAATTGAGCTAGGAATACCACGGGAAGCCAAAAGCCCTGGAATGAAAGAGAGAAAGAAAACCTCATGCTTTCCCAACAACACATAAGAATTGTTTTCAGTACCGTTCAAAAGGTTGGACACACTTTCCCAGTCAAGTGAATGGGAAAAGTGTGTCTAAACGTTTGACCGGCACTGTATATCCATGAGTAGGCTACCGTTAATGACGTGCAATGCGCTACGTTTAGAATAAGAACCGGTGAAACTGTTGAAACTAAAGCGTCGGGCCCTGGCCCCGCATGCAGACATAGAGTGATTTGCAGACTGACCCCGAGGGAGGACAGACTGGTCCGTAGGGTCCCTTCCACTCTCAGAGGGATATTTTCCTCCATCTGGCCGGGAGAGGGAAAAAGAGAGAGAGAGGGGACGACTTCGTTAGCTCAGGAATGAAACGTAAATAAATATTATTCAAACGACGTCTGCTGGGCAAACTCGAAGGCAAAGCTACTCTAAATTCTAAAAGGTCGTGATCGTGTGCTACAAACTGGGTCATGGCTGGACACGATCCCACTCCACATGGTGACGAATACCATCCATAATGTAAAGGTCAGCAGTGTCAGCATTATATCCACCAGTCCTACTCTATTGTTGTCTCAATGTGTGACTAATGGCATAAAACAACGTACCATTCCTCTGGTCTCTGTGCTGACAGAGTTGATTCTCCTGAAAGAGGCTTGTCTTGAGAGAGTGCTTATTTCCTCCCTGTAAACCCGAAAGACAAAAGACGGACCGAATTAAACATCACAATCGTAACCAAAAAAAACAAAACACTCTTCATTGCACCTCGCCTGCAGGTGACCAACAATCCGGACTGACTGGAAAGTCGTTTGGAATATAGGAGGAGGAGCGAGTGCGTACTTTTTGACGGTGAGCTCTCTCTTCAGGTTCTTGGCCTTGCGTTTGTGGTGACTGGTGACCACAAGGACAATGGTGAGCATGAGGAGGAGCAGGCCCACGGCCACGCCGCCGCCGATCACCATCAGCATGTTGTCCTCCATCCACGTTCTCTTCAGAGGGCCCTCTGAAATGTTGGGAAACAAAGAACTGGATGTCGGTTCCTGTCCCATGTAAACCCCAGGTTGTCGTAACCAGGAAACGGGCATATTGTGCATGGTACCGTGTCAGGGACTTGGATGTAGCATTAACGTGAGTTACCACAATTCCATAAGGCTGTGACATAATAATAGGCATAAAAAATGGGAATAGACATATTTATGAAAACGAGCGATGAAGGACATGTCAATTGTTTAGACAAAGAAGTAGTAAAATGCTACTGTTGTAGGTTACTGTAGCTACCTGTCACTGTAATCTGGGCCTCTCCACTACCCTCCCCGACTTCGTTCTTGGCCACACATTGGTAGACGCCGGCGTCAGTCAAGGTAATGGGCCGTTTGAACATCAGTGTTCCGTTAGGGTGAGAGGTCACTCCTTCAGGCAGTGCTTGGTCCTTTCTGCAAACGGCACAAACAGTGAACATGTATTATTATAGTAAGGTTACAGTCAGTCAATCTTCTGTGCCTCAGCCCACCACAGAAGTACTGGACACTGCCCCATCGCCACCTTCCCCAGCCCAGGCCCTAGCCCCGATCCTAGTCGCCGCCCCCCAGCCGCCTCCACCCCTGCTGCTTCCACAGCTCTTGGGGCAATACATGTTTTTTGATAAGGCGTTCAAATTTGGTGATCTCCATCCAAAAAGTATTTCCTCGAGTGCTATCCAATACGCGTCCTTTTTTTTTTGCAACTATACTTAACCAGAGCCCACAGTCAAATTCTGGTATCTCCAGCCCACACATCCGCCTCCCTGAGCCCTGGCCTTGTTTTAGATATTCTAATAGACCCCTATGTGCCCTTATCATCCAGTGGAAAGAGGAACCACATGTTTTTTACATTTGTGCTAGATTGCACTGTGAGATAATATTGTAAACAAAGCCATGGCCACTTCTCTAGACGCCGGGCTCCATTCCCCCTCGCACACCCTCCCCCTCCCCTTTCTCGTGTTTCATCCCCTTTTCTTAGGCCCACCATCCCTTTCTCTTACCCCTCACTATAACCCCGTTCCCTCCCTCCCTCCCTCCCTCCCTCGCTCCCTCGTGTGAAACTGTCTCCCAGGTCTGCTCTCTGCACAAGCCGCAACACGACACCCGTGACAACTGCTCTTACTTCATCAGCTTTGCATTGACACAGGCAACAGGTTTGCCGACTGCCGTTGCGGCTGTGGGTGTGTGTGTGTGTTTGCGTGCGTGTAGTGTGTGTGTATGTGGGGGTTAAGGAAGTGTATGAGTAGTATGGAACAACTGGGTGTAACAAGAGCTGAGTGTGACTAAACATGGGCAAGATAGAAAGGATTTGAGAAAACAGTGAGTGTGTGTGTGTGCACGCGTGCGTGCGATTGCTCACTCTCAACCCATCCTTTCTCAAGGTGTGTTCCCGTAACTTATTTCTTACGCTGGCAAACATCACAGGTCTCATGATCCGGCAATTATAATTAAAAAGAATTTACAAACCACGTCATACTTAACATTTATTCTCACTGAACGTCAGCAGCACTGATACTATAGCTTGAGAGAGTGTTTATAAAACTAAAATGTATTATTATTATTTTTTTTTTTACTTCTAACAACTAAGCTACCTGTCACTGCACATTGACACATAAATCATGTTTCTGCAGAGTCGTTTCCTGCTGCTGATTGGTTGCCCTGGCGTTTCTACCCAATCCCGAGAAAGAACGAGTGGAACATGCACGGTGTCTCCTAGATGACACTAGAGTGACTCAAGCAGAAACCCACAGGAATTCAAATGAACTCCTCCTCCTGGATTAGTTCTGGGTATGAACCATCTCCCAGCGATACCAACGGCGGGTTGATGCGGGATTAAAGGTTCCTAAAAGCTTTGCCGCTCCACGATGGCACGAACACTTGTTTGTTTACATGCAGCGCTGTCCAATCAGTGGGGCTGCTCTATCAACCGGACACACTGGGGGTGTATTTCCTGTTGTGAGGAATACATGTGCTCATCGTCTATATATAGTACTCCAAAGAACCTTAGGTTTTTAAAATAAACCTCAAATCTGAAAGTTGGCTGATTTAACACACAGATTTACATTTCATTCATTGCATACATCATTGCGTGCAAGAGTCTATGGAGTTTGACTAATAGACTAATGACTAATGCATTTCCTGTCACTAATGGAAACAAAGAAATAGCGTGGCCCTGAGGTTCAGACAGACAGACTCAGAGAGAGTCAGACAGATAGACTCAGACAGACTCAGAGAGAGTCAGACAGATAGACTCAGAGAGAGTCAGACAGATAGACTCAGACAGACTCAGATAGACTCAGAGAGAGTCAGACAGACAGACCCAGAGAGAGTCAGACAGACAGACTCAGAGAGAGTCAGACAGATACTCAGAGAGAGTCAGCAGAGAGTCAGCAGAGAGACTCAGAGAGACTCAGACGGTTAGTCAGCCCGTCCTCCAGACAGCCTGAGACAGAGGAGCACGTTCTTACCTGGTCCAGGTGAAACTCTGTGGTTTGGGATTTCCTCGGCTCACACACCTCAGGGTGGCCGCCTCCAGTCCCGCGAACCAGTTCTGGTCCAAATGCTCCACCTCGGTAACCGGAGGATCTAAGGGGGGGGGGACACGTCATGGAATCTTGTTGGATTCATAATGGCTGACGTGAAAAGAGAATGTTTGGGTGTTTGGGTGGGGATCGTGAGGGAAAACCGGATGTTATTCTTCGCCGGGGGTGAATCACTGGGTTGCGACATACTTTTTTTGAAATCGTTAGCCATCCTTCATGTTTGTGGCCCAATGATCACGACTGCAGGTATCACAGGCTATCACCAGACTACCTATATAGAGGACCCCAGACCCCCCCCAGTGAGAGCCCTGCTGTACTTACAGTGCACCACCAGCGTGTTGGATATCCTGCGGGGGTGCTCCAGAGCCGGGTGCCACACCAGGCAGTCCAGCTTCTTCCCGTCCATGTTCCTCAGGGGGTGCAGGGAGTAGTAGGAGGAGACGGAGCCCCCGTCCAGGGTGCGGTTGGTGGCTTTGCCCGTCAGCTCCGTGTCCCAGGAGAGGCGGGGTGGCGGGCGGGCCACGGCGCGGCAGGACGCAGCCACCTGGTACGACTGGCCCTCGACCAGCACCACCGGGTCCAAGGAGGAGATGGGCTTGGCTGTGGAGGTCAGGGGTCAGGAAGCAGAGGGTGAGAAAAGGCATGAGCGAGCCTTTCCTAGTCGCTGAACGAGGAGCGTTCCCGTGAATGACAATAAGACGTTGACATGGCTGGTTTCCACGCCAGCGGTTCTCCAAAGACAGACTTGGCTATATGGTGATGAGAAGTGAGGAGAAGGGGAAGGACTCACTCCACACGATGAGTGACTGCTGCCTCTCAAAGATCCCCCCGGGGTAGGAGCTGACGTGGCAGATGTATGTGCCCTCGTCGGCCAGCACCGTGCTCATGATGACCATGGAGGAGTCCACGGTGGGCTGGCTGCTTTTGAACCGCACACGGCCAGACCAGGACCCCGAAGCTATGTACAGAGACGGTGAGATGGAGGAGGGAGGGAGCGAGAGAGAGAGAGAGAGAGAGAGAGAGAGAAGGAGAGGGAGAAAGAGAGAGAAAGGGAGAGAGAGAGAGACAAATCAAAAGGGAGCGATTGCGACCCACAGAATATTTGACAAGCCGCTTCCCCTGCTTGTGACCTTGCCGGACTAATCTTTTGATTTGACCATGCATTGTTTTTTTCTAGGAGCCGGCTCCCAGCCAGTCCAGAGGGGCCGTACAGGTGAAACAAACACCCGCTGCCTGCTGTACCTGTCTGCCCATCGGTGTTGTGCGCCGTGGTGATGGGCTCCTTGGTGCCGTCGGCCTTCACCTTGTACCAGTTCACCTGCACCACCACCTCCTTCTCGGCGGGGTCCACCTGGTAGCGGCAGGGCAGCGTGGTCTCCTCCTCCGACAAGGAGCGCTGCGAGTAGGACGCGGGGGGCTCCACAAAGGCCCCCAGTGCCGCCGCGGCACCTGGACAAGCCGGGGAGGAAGGACGGTCAAAACGAGCAGAGACAGAGAACGGCCCAGGCGCGTCGCATGGTTTTGTCAAACTGTAAGGATAAAACGCTATAATATATAACACGCTAAAATCAGCCAACTCACCCCCCACCACCACCACCACCAAATTGGATTGGCCGTACAGCGCTATGATTGCACCCTCTTCCTATACTTTGGGGATCAACGAGAGAAAATATGGGAGGACAGCTTTATTTGAAATTAAATTGGAGGAGCGAGAGGCGGTTTGGAAGGGACCCGAGAGTGAACAAAAGAAGACAGGCAGGAGAGAAAGAGCGTTGGTGACTTGTAAAGCTAACAATTAGGAGACACAGTGAAGATATGCTGCTTGACTCGTTGCTCGAGATCACTCCTCAAAGAAAAGAAAAAAAAAGTAAGGGAAAAACACTCCATTAACGGCGGTCACGGTCAACGACGCAAACATACGTGCTCTCATTTCTGAACATTAAAGTTGCACACGCACAACTGGACACACACACACACACACACACACACGATTTGAAAACGTTTTTTTTTTTTTTTATTATTTCCCCCCAAACTATTTTGTGGAACATTTTTGAAATGAAGAGTATATACAAAAACAACAGCACAGGTTGTAGGCAAGGTAGAATGTGAATTATGCAGTTAGTGCACTTAGTCAAGCTCATGTGTGTTTCTAAAACAAGTGTGTGAATGTAGGTGGAAAAGCAAGTATGGAGCCCCAAGGTTTACAATGGTCACACTGGCTGACTGTCTGGTATGTAAAAAGGATGGCCAGTGCTTTGCAAAATATCCTATCTGTGTTAAGCAATTGAAAGAGTATGATATTGTGAAAGTACTTGGTATATAATTTTGTTCAGAGCTTGGAGAATAATCCATGTTGGCTTGTACAGCCTGCAGACACTCAACCAGTTATTTTTGAGTGCTATAGCATATACAGTATAACTTAAAAACAACATCTACATCCCACATGAATGCAGTTGGAGTGTGATACTTCTAGAGGTCAACCTGGTCACACATTCAACTCCACCTCCACCCTCCTATATCCCACAGGGACATCCTTGCTATATGATGGATTAGATACAAGTGCCTGATTTAAGTCTCCACATTGGTTATTTGAGAGCGTCAGTCTTGGGGTTCCCAGAGGGAAAAAAATGAAATCTAAAACCCTACTTGGCATGTACCCCGTTCTCTCTCTCTCTCTCTCTCTCTCTCTCTCTCTCTCACACACACACACACACCTCACAGAAAGAGGTAGGGCCAATAGTCTTCAGACTGAATCACAGAGAGGAGGGAGGGAAATTGATCAACAGCAACTCGTTTTTCCAGAAATATCAAATAGGTCTCAAATGTTTTTAATCTATGCTGCAGCAGAGTCTTACACAAGACGTTAGTGGACATTAATCTGGTTCGAAAATAGCAGACATGATATAATGAAACAGATATATAAATATATGGATGAGAAAGAATTGTATTAAAAACAATACGAATTATATGAACATTAATAACTTCCAAATATATGTCTATCTAATGTAACAGTCCCTTAATCTTTTAATGTTCTCCTCTCCAGACAAATACAATTCTTTAATATAAATTCCCTTACTTACTGAAATAAGATGTGATCAACACGCAGAGTGTCAGTCCACGCAAAGGCGACGTCATTCTTTCCCTGGTCAAATAACCAGACTTCGAAGTTGAAGTAACGTCAGCAGGTGTTGTCTGCTTCAGAATATTCCAATAATGTGAAAATTTTTTGGGTTATAGGTGATCCAGTGAAAGATCAAAAATATCTCAGTTGGTGTGCGAGGTCCACTAAGTAAATAACATTATTAGACCTGCCTAGATGAAATTACCGACGCAAACTTAAGTCTCAAACTCAGCTATTGCTGGTTGTAATTAAATAACAGTCCCTCCGAAAGGCTTTTATTCCCCCATTAACTGACATTTGGTTTAAAATATTCACCAAGTATATACTAAAAGCGCCACGCAGGTAAACCAAAAATGTCTATATGTCAGGAAAACATCATATTTCTGCTCGGTTAAAAGGTAGGTACAGCTACCTGTTCCCAGTGTACACCTGTCGCAATTTCTCTCTCCCCTCTCGCTCGAGTACTAGCGCGCGCACACAGAAGTCACTTTTCCAGTTTGTTTAAAGGCAACATGACAGTTATTTTCTCGCCTTTACATGCTCAAACTCACCAAAAGCCAAATGGGAAGGTGAAATAACTACAGCGTGGTGACATCATACCTGAGAAATAAAAGTGTGGAAAACGTTTGCATTTTTGTGCACTTGTAGATCGAATGTATTTCTCAAAAACCATGCATGCGCCAAACAGAAAACACATATTTAACTGAAAGAAATTTTCATTCATAGGTCATATATGTGAATGAAACTGTAAAGAAGAAAAAACAAACATAACAACTAGTTAAACGTTTTTTTAATAACTATAAAATCTTAAAAAGTGTCAGACAGGTGACAATGTTTCCCTAAAGGTTAAAGAAGGGTTGACACTTATACAGCACTCTTTTACACCACAACATAAAACAGTTAGCTTCCAGCCTGAGGCACTCTCAGTTGGGATGACAGAGACACAGAGACAGAGCCAGAGACAGAGACTGACAGAGGGTGTGAGAAACGGAGACACCGTTTAAGTGTGAGGGTGCAATAATGCAGTCACTTTCAAGTGTTGAGAAGGCGGTCGATCATTGCCATCCTGTGGCATATATTTAACAATGCAAAGTCACATAATAGTTGTGTCCGCTCACTAAGCCAGAAGCAAACACGCATACAAAAGACAGACAAAAGAGACAGACTTCACCCCCACCCCCCTCACGTGTGACAAACAGACACACACATCTAATTTGAAGGGTGGCCACGTAGAGGAAGTGAGTCGGACAGTGTGTGGTCTGGGGTTAAGGCCAGTTGCCATAGCATCAGGGAACGGAAATCAACCTCAAAGAAAGCAGAAACACTTCTGAACAGTGTGAAAGAAAAAAAAGTAACACTTAAAAGTAAAGCTTTCTCACCTCACTCTTTATCAAAACAAAGTCTCAACCTTTTCAAATGATTTGAAATATAAAAAATACATAACACGACAGAACAGAAATGTCAATGAAAGAAATGTGTTATACTATACAATGGAAGAGGCCAAACATTAAACGGCAGATGAAAACATCTAGCTTCCTTTAGCTACTCAAAATCACCCCTCCCCCCCTTACTTTCTTCGTACTTATTTCAGCTGACAGGCAACAGACGTAGCCATAGAGGTTTTAGTGGGCTCCATCGGAAATGCAAAAGTTTTAAAAATAATACATTCTCTTGTAAACACAGCAACATAAAATTTCTTTAAAAGGAAAGTACATGCAAGAGACTGATAACTTTAGGGAGCAAAATGTGACAAACATCTTCAACTTTCTAGTCATTCCAAGTTCCTCATTCTCAGCTGGGCTACTTCACTCCTTTTTTCTGTCCAATGGTCTCGTAGGTGTCCGCAACATGAGGCGTCAATCCCTTCAAGAGGAGAAAGAGTTTAAAAGAAAGAAAGAAGAAAAAAAACATGGTACATGGTAAAAGTTCATTACCAGAAAGTATTATTAGTGGTGTTCTTCCTCCTGGTCGTCACCATGTGGTACTTACCGTGTAGATTCCCTCTTCTGCTTTCTGTCAAGACAAGACACAGAGCTCTATGAGGTGCTATACTAATCACATACTGAATCTATGTGACTTCCTTTGCATCGTATTGGATCCTAAAATGGAAGTATGCCAAAAGATGAGATCATACGTTTTACAAATTGGGACTCCGGCCGTGAAGATGCAGCATAAAGCGTCTATGTGTCATGTGTAGAAACTTCCCGTGTTACTAGAACCAGCAAGTGGGTTTGCTCCTAGGGCCTACACTGTGGATCCTTTAACCTTTAACCTTAACCTCTAACACAAAAGAGCGATGCCAGCCGTTGACAAGGCCCCGTGTGGGCACGCACGACACCAGGGTCAAATTTGCACAGTATTAACCACTTGGTCAAAGTACAGAGGCTCTGAACCACTCTGCAAAGCAAAGGCATCATATTCATACCTGTGAGAAACCGTACACTAACAAGCTACAGAAAATTAAGAGAAAAGGCTATTGGTAAATGGTATGGTCGGCTGGAAAGCCCCAAACCTCTGACCACTAGTCCACATAATAGCTGTGTGTGCATGAGTGTGTGTGTGTGTGTGTGTAAGGCAGATAGATTTTATTTACCACTGCTGGCTTGGCTGATCCGGTCTGTGAAGACATCTGTAGGGAGTGAGTACACTACGAGGTGAGAAGGTTAAAGAAGATTAAAAAGATCTAACTCAACATCAAGGTTTTCAATCAGAGTACTGAAAGCTCTCATAGATAATTACTAATGTAAGCAAAGAATAAAAGGAATTTTCCAATCACTTTTTCAAATGAATTGCAAAGAAACATATTGAATTTTAAGGGGAGAAAGGAGAGTGCACATCTTGTTCAGGGAAGGTCACACAACACATTGTGTTATGCTCAAAGTGAACCCTGTCCATGTCATCTGATTGACAGTTATATCTAAGGTTTCTCACAGCACCGCATACATTCAGACACGGACAAATTTGTTGGTACCCTTACACACAAAGAAAGAAGCCACAATAATCTCTAAAATTACTTGAAACAAAATGTTTTTATATGAAATACTTTTAATAATGAATAATTGATTGTAATTGGCATCCGTGTTTATTATTCCATGTTTAATAGAAATCAGACTTTACTTTTTGATTCAACAGAATATAAAAAAATAATACAAAACTGAAAATGGCTTTGACAAAAATGATGGGACCCTTTGCCTCGAAAGGTTGTGCAATGACCTTGGCAGCACGGTGGCTCAGTGTTGAGCACTGTTGCCACACAGCAAGAAGGTCCTTAGTTCGAGAATAGAACTGGAGTATATCTGTATGTATGTGTGTCTGATCTGTGTGTGCAAAAAGTCTGTTGCAATATGTTTGGTGAGCAAGTCTGAATTGACTGCTGTGGTATCACCTAGTCTGATTGTAGTGTGTGATAGCTGTCTGTCCGTTCATTCTGTGTACCTAATTGGCGATCAATTTGTAAGGCGCTTTGAGTCCTATGAAAAAGCGCAAAAAACTAAATCCAATGAAGACTTATTATTATTATTATTATTATTATTATTCTTATTATTATTATTAATAATAATAATAATAATAATAATAATAATAATAATAATAATATTATCATCAGAATATTAGGTTATCACTACAATTTAGCATTTTCTTCGGCAGCTCTCAATTAGACCTGTGCACCTGTCAACAGGTAGTTTTTGCCCACTCATCCTGAGCAAACAGCTCCAGCTGTCTCAGGTTTGAAGGGTGCCTTCTCCAGATGACTCTTTTCCATAGATGTTCGCTAGGATTTAGATCAGGACTCATAGCAGGCTATTCCAGAATAGTCCAACGTTTCGTTCTTTTCCATTCTTGGGTGTTTTTAGCTGTGTGGGTTTTGGGTCATTGTCTTGTTGGAGGGCCAGCGACCTGTGACTGAGACAGAGCTCTCTGACACTGGACAACACATTTTACTTCAGAATTGCTTGATAGTCTCTTGAGATTTCATTGTGCCCTGCACAAATTCACGGCACCTCGTGCCAGACACAGCCCCAAAACAAGACCGAGCCTCCTCAATGTTTCACAGTAGGTGTGGTGCTCTATTCTGTGAAAGCTTCATTTTTTTACGTCTGTAACCTTGGAGCTGTCTGTCGAAATGACATACTCCCAGAAGCATTGTGGCTTGTCAATATGTATTTTAGAAAATAATTTTACATACTGTGTTTATGTTTTGAGATTTGAATTATATTATTATATATATATTTTTTTTTGTTCAAAAGTGGAGTCCTCCCAGGGCTTCTTTCTAAAAGCGGTGGCTGGTGCGATCCGACATGGATGGAGCTGGACCTCGGTGTTCAGCTTATATCGATTCTTTCCCTGGGCTCTTTTTCCACCATTCGCACTATCCTTCTGTTCAATCAGAGGTCGATTTTCTTCTTGAGGCCACATCCACGAAGGTTGGCTGCAGTCCCATGAACCTACTTCTTAATCATATTTGCCACAGGAACATCAAGCCGCTTGGAGATGGTCTGACAGCCTTTGGCTTTAACATGCCTGTCAATCATTTTCTCACCAATCTCTCTTCAGACATCTCTCTCCATTGGTTTCTATGGTCCATGTTCAGTGTGATGCACGCGATGATCTCAAACAGCAGAGTGACAACTTTTCTCCATTTAAATTGGGCGAATGACTAAATATAAGATTGATGACGTGGGATACTAATTAAAGAAAACCGTTTGTTTGAAATATCACTGCAATCCAATCGTTTATAATATTTTCTGAGGGGTACCTACAACTCTGTCCATGCTATTTTTTTTATATATATTATTCTGAATTAGCAATAATTCTCTTTTCACAGTTTCTATGCATTATTCTATGATATACCTAAAGGCATGCAGGTATACATGAGAACACAGCTTCTTTTCATTTCATCACTTTTCAGGAGGAAATAAGCATTTCGCCAATGAGCTGTAAGGGTTACCAACAAATGGGTCTGTATTTATAACGGGTGACCCCATTGGCCAGTTAGTGTCGTGTTCTACCAACACCACTCATACATGCTCATCACAAAGGGAGAGGGTCTGATCGTCCGTCTACCTTTAGTCTGCAGTACAGGGCCGTCAGAACAATGCCGTACAGGAAGAGAACGGCATCGAGAATGTAGCAGACCTGAGGCTCACCAAAGGCCTCTGTGGGGGAAACAAAAATACATTTATAAACATGACATTATCAACAGTTTAACCCGGTTATTTGCCTACTTAATTTATGACCACATAGAATGTATATAAGGCTTGCTTAGCTTTTATTTACCATTTCTGTACATTTTGTCTTTCTTGCATAAGTAGCCTATCTTATTGAAAATCATATGATTATTTCTTGAGCTGATATACAGACTGCTCCAGTCTGAATTCATTGAAATGGATAGATGATTAAGAAATTATAATATATACAAATTGTTTTGTGCCATTAAATCCTTATAGCAGTTTTAATAACCAATAACGTGCATAGTTTAATCAAATTGCATGATCACAGCAAATAATACAAATACGTGGTAAGAAGATGAAATGATTTCTAACCAACCGAACACCTTGAACTACTTATTCAAAAACATCCTTTGAAAGGCAAGCTACATATGTAGCTTAGGCATGGGTATATATGTTCACCAGTGTGGTACAAACAAGCCTACATAAAAATCAAACGACACAAAAGCAAATTGTAGCGATAACACGGCTATAACAACATTACTGTAAATACACACGAGGGAGATGAAACAGAACTATTGTTTAGCACAAAAGACTATTTCTTCTTGCATGGTGAATTGATTCTTCAACTGATATTCTTATTCTGAACTGTAATTGCTCTTTTTGTGTTATTATCTGCTACCATGCATGCTGTGTAACGTCTTTGGGTTTCAAAAAAGCCTTATACAAATAAAATGAATTAATTATTATTATTATTATTATTATTAATAATAATAATAATAGTAATTAACCTGCTATGTTACAATGTGAAAAGGAAAACACCAAAGAGAGGAGATGAAGGCACATGTAAATAAATGACTGTTAAATAAACGCTCTTATCAACAAGGTGTTACTAAAAATATAATTTTAGAGTGCGTGACCAATGTGCTGTGGTCGATCTATCGTTGTATGTAATCTCCTAAGCTTTCCTCTTCCTAGCTGTGAAAAATGTCACATAGGAAGCACAAAATGCAGAGCAGTAGAAGCATTAATATTGCAGATACATGTACATATGATCATAACGATATTCTGTGCTATTTGTCCAAGCCTAGGCAATAGTAGTATTTGACATTGTTCCTCCACATCTAATGTGCCAATGTTTTGGAAAGCAAAATATATGATGTTAAATACAAAGGACCTTCATATAATACGACTGATGGTCTGTGGATACACTTATTTTTTTTGGTTTCCATAATTCTAAAGGTTAATAAACATCTTAGAAGATCAAGGTTATTGGATAAAATAGTGAAATCTTAAAAGGGGCTCTACAATACACACTCAGGTCTTTTCCATTCAGTATGGAGCCGAATGTATTTTGAGGCAAGTAAATTCATCTGAAGTTCAAAATGTCTAAATAGAATAAGTACATTCCAAATGAAATAACTTTACAATTACATTTCAAAGTTAAAGTTGTAAACGACCTGGTCGAAAGCAGGTGTGTGTTTGTGGTGAAGGCTGTGTTGGTGTCGATTGGCATGTCGCAGTTTCTTGTAAAGGCCTATTCTACAGTAACCAGAAGGGTCAACCTCCTGTTTCGCAAGAACTGCTGTGGTAGTTTAACAAACAGAAACTTAAGTGTTATTTCGTGATCAAAATGTACTGGGTTGAACAACTGATTTGCTTACTGAACTACTAAATATTTTAACAATATTATGAAATATGAATGTTTATGAATGTATTTTGTGAGCAGTTTTGTGAGGCCTACTATCAAGCTGTTATTTAAAAAGGGGGTTGACACATTATTTCAGAGCGAAGAAAATCATACTTATAAAATATGCTTTCTTTTACCAAACCAAATACATACAAACTGCAAACTAAATATATTGTACTGATTGCTTTGAACATTCTATTAATTTCACAGGTAATAAAATCTAACCGCATTAGATACTATCGCTTTACCATTTCGACCTTTTATCTCAAATGGAGCGTTTGGTGTCAATAGTACGACATTCTGACAGTTCTTCTGAGAGATTGCCATCTTCAGCTTGACCTCAGTGTACCCAACACACCAGCCAATAAATAACCCTTAGTCCAAAAACACAAAAAGCCATAGTCTCAACAGACCCTTTCCTCAGTTGAGGGAAACAGCAAAACCATGTCATTCTGTCCTCAGTCTCAGTACTCACCAACACTGCCAAAGCCCATCCACAGAGGTACGGCCACATACAGCGGATGCACACCCGTCATCTTCATGGTAACCAGGTCAAACAGGGACACGACTTGCCTTGGAATCAATGAGTCTTTTCAAAGGATTCTGTATTTGGAGAACACGTCGGAGGACTCGAGTGGTTTGACTGCTGACAACCCGGCAAAGATCTGAAGTGTTGCGTGCTCACTCACCCCCACACACGCACACACAGCCAGGGAGGGAAGTTGTGGTCGGAGCTGGGTCCATTTTCATAGATCCGCCATCAGACCACTCCCCTCTTCACACCACTTTCAGAGGAAAGACTCTCTGACACACTCAAAACCCCATTTCTTTGACATGTTAAAGTTTAGCATGAAAGCGAAGCGTTTTTTTTTTTTATATAAAAGGTACATGGCATCGTGTCGGATGTTCACTGTCCATGAATTGCTGCACCCTTAAACTGGAGTTCACCAAAGAAAAGAACACCTACAACAATCCCATATCAGTCATAAAATATTCAATACGTTTATTTAGCCATTATACATCATCAATGATTAGACATGGAGCAGCCTGTCACAATCTCACAAATGTGAAATGGCAAGACCGAGACAGACAGAGAAGGTAGAGGAGAGTAAGGACTCCACTTTCCAAAGGAACCAGCGCGGTGGCCAGCAGTACTGTGTCAACGGTCGACTTCTCCAAACACTATGTCCTGTGTGCCTGTCGAACGAAAGAACAGAAAACATACAGCAATGAACTCCAAGAAGACAATGAACTGTTATTGACAATGCCCTGTTGGAGTAAACTGTGGTAGATGAGGCTTGTTCATTTCCTAGTGACCCATCTTATATCAATTGTTATTATTATTATTTTTATTTACCACAAAACTGTATTGATTTGTTTTGATGCTACTTGTTCTTGTTATATTGTTTCAAATGTAAAGCACTTTGAGCTGCATTTTACGTTTGAAAGGTGCTATACAAATAAAATTATTATTATTATTATTATTGTTAGTGAGTGACTGGGTCACTGCTTACCAATAATGGCCACCACGTCCGCCAGCATGTGTCCTTTAGCCATTTTATCCAAGCCAGCCTAAGGAAAGGTGAATCATAAACCATAAACAAGTACATCAGCATCTAGGCCTCAACACACACACCTCACCTTTAGCAGCAGTGACTAAACTATGTGTTTAAGAAATGGCAACCGTGATATCCCCAAAGACAGGGGCGTTCCATGTTTTTAATCAATGGCATTATAATCGCTTTTTAAAATGTACTAAAACTAAAAGTAGCCTTAAGGATGAACCATTTGCCATGGTGAATAATTAATTGGGGGCATTGAATAATTCACCGTGTCCCTCAGAAGTTTAGGTGCGTACCAAGTGAGCGAATCCGGGCGCTTTGATCTTGCAGCGGTAGGGCCTGCTGGAGCCGTCCGAGACGAGATACACACCAAACTCTCCCTGCAGCCATGCGCACACGCGCACACGCGCACACGCACACACGCACACACAAACTTGAGTTATATGATGACAACATAGATACTGTGCAACGGATGTAGCAGGCATCAGGTGCTTGATAAGAGGAAAACATTTAATAGATATTTAGACAATTATTTATGAATTTTGTTTGTCTCAGGTGACTCTAAGGGGATCTACAACTTTATACGAAGGAATTAAATCATCACCTGAAAAATACCAAGAATGGAAATCCTTAAAAAATATTCCAGTCGGCCCGGGAGAATAGGGGTCTCACCTTGGGGGCCTCCACAGCCGTGTATGTTGATCCAGGGGGTACCTGGTAACCTTCTGTGTACAGTTTGAAGTGGTGGATCAAAGACTCCATGGACATCTAAGATGAAGCATTACACGATAAATAAGTTCAAACAATTAAGTCTATATAAAAATAATATCTGAATTTGTCCTGTAAGGAAGCACTGTTACGTGTATTTCACTTGTTTCCCCGCTATTTAAGATTTTTATTTACTACGTAGTAGTTTGGCACATTTGTCCAAAGAATTTCACTGCCCAGAATGCCCCTGTGTTATTCTGTGCATTTGACAAAATAAACCACTTTGAACTTTGATTTGAAAGGTGAGGTGGGGCCCCTCCCCTCCAGCGCTCTCACCTTCATCTCCGACCTCTTGGGCGGTGCCACCTTAGCGTCGTCCACCTTGATCTCCCCCTCGGGCATCTTGTTGAGGGCCTGCAGCATGATCCTCAGGGACTGACGCATCTCCTCCACACGGCACAGGTACCTGGCAGGGGACACACACAGAGAGACGATGGACTGGTGCTTCAAGGGGGAGGTTCCTTAACGAGTCTTATAAAAACAAAATGTATCTGAAATGACACGTTATCTGATATAAATTGCGTTATGAAGATGGTTAAAAGAAAAAAAAACATGAATGTTGTTAGGACTGACAGGCTTAGCCTAACGGGACGGCGTGTGTGACGGTTACCTGTCGTAGCAGTCTCCATGGGTGCCAATGGGGATGTCGAACTCCACCTCGTCATATTTGTCGTACGGCTGGGACTTCCTTAGATCCCACTTGATACCCGAACCCCTCAGCATTACCCCGCTGGCCGAAATAAAGAAAGAGCAAGGGCAAGGAGGAAGTTGTTAATGTGACATCTAGCCGGAGGGGCACCCAGTCCATCTGGTGCCATTCAATTCCGCTACTCGTCTCCTGCAGAGGCAACCGTATTCAAAAACCATGTAAGATTAGTTATGAATGTTTTTATTTTTGTATCTTCATCAAAGCCTCACCTGAAGCCAAAGTTGAGGGCCTCTTCGGCGGTTACAATCCCAATGTCGACGGTGCGGTTCTTCCAGATTCTGTTATTGGTCAACATCTACACAGAAAGTGAACGTTAGCTAAAAAATGAACAACCGGTAAAGATATTCACCATAATAATGCATAATCTTCAACCGTGGACACCTTGAGGAGGTGCAGCCCTGAAACACAAGCACACACACCTCTTCCACCTCGTCGATTCTGATGGAGAAGTTCTTGGCCCACTCGTAGATGTCGTCCATCAGACCCAGAGGCATGTCCTGGAATAAAAAAGGGGGCACAGTGCTTCATCAGCGTCTTCATCATCACTCCAACCTTGTGTGATATCCCCATATGAACGAATCCTACATAAACCCCCACTTTACACTGAGATAGAACTTAAGGTTCTTGGAGTAGCCCTTTGTTTTAATGGGAAATGCTTCACAGCAACGTCTCCATCTTAAAGGAGACTCTGTTTAAAGTGCTCTAACTGACCTGATGCACTCCTCCAGGCCTCACGTAGGCAGCGTGCATCCTGGCTCCAGACACCCGCTCGTAGAACTCAAACATCTGAGTGAGGAAGAGGAGACACACAAAGCGAGGCATATACCATTCAGAACAGAGACATTCATAGAAAAGCTCACTCACAAAACCCTAGGAGGAGGCTAAATCGCCGTACATTTGGGAATGGTAAATACAATGGGTGAATTTTTTTAACTCGTGGAAATTGAGCGGAGGAATGAACAGACGGGGTGAGGTGGGGTGGGGGCTTTGCTTTACCTTCTCTCTCTCTTCAAACAACCAGAAGAAGGGGGTCATGGCGCCAATGTCCAGGGCGTGCGTGGTGACGGCCATGATGTGGTTGAGGATGCGGGTCAGCTCTCCAAAGAGCACTGTGAACACGATTAAACATGTAAAAACACCCCATTACACAAGGGACACACTGTAGCTCACTACTGCCCCCAAGTGTCCGCTGCCAAAACAGTCTAAATAATCACTTTCTGTAGAACGATAATACATAATGAATTGATATGACAATGAAATAAAACCACCAATAAACTAAAAATGTGTGAGGGACAAGCCAGACTTCTCAGTGATCACAGTCTGTTTAACTATGTAGATCTGTCTGGCCACATACCAAAATATACATCTCGACAGATAATAGACAATAAGACCATAGTCATTATAATATCACTACAAATATTCAGCTTTTACAACCTGAATAACCTGTGGGATCAATGGGATTGGTATTGGCTGATGATAGTACAGAGTAGAGAAATTCGACCTGACAACATCACGCCTTTTGATCAAGTGGCCTATGAGAATCCTTGTGTCACAAGTTGGGCCTAAACGCGAGTGAGTAAAACAAGCGAGACTAAAACTAGCTCACATCCCAGCCTGAACGTACTAAAGTAAAAATAAAGTAATAAGACTTATGTTTAAAATGTAAAAACAATAATCTTAAAGATTAGTTGCCCATAACGTGTCAGCCATTACCTCTGATCCACTGTGCACGGAGTGGGGCCTGTATGTTAAGCAGCTTTTCCACCGCCAGGGAGTACGCCTGCTCGTTGCACATCATGGACACGTAGTCCAGACGGTCAAAGTAGGGAAGAGCCTGAATCAGTTAGGACAGAGGAGAAGTTACGTTTGTACGGAGGCAGGGGTAAAAAGAAAGACAAGGTTGCTCACGGAGGAGGTACAGAGAAAATGTTTTTTTCATGTTTATAAAATGTATACATTACCGCGCCAAGGTTTTAGGCAGGTGGGGAAAAAATGCTTTAAAGTATGATATTTTTTGTTTTTGTCAATTCATAAAATTAAAAGTTAGTGAAAAGAAAGCCTATATCAAATACATTTTTGGTGTGACCACCCTTTGCCTTCAAAACAGCATTCCCTGCCTAAAACGTATGCACGGGTACTGTACGTTTTCGTGAACCTTTCATTGAAAAGTCGAGTCGTGACTTTGGGGGAATCCCCACCTGGAGGTAGGTCTTGTACTCGATGAGCTTCTCCGTGCCACGGTGCAACAGGCCCACGTGGGGGTCACACTTCTTCACGGACTCCCCGCTGAGCTCCAGCACCAGGCGGAGCACGCCGTGGGCCGCGGGGTGCTGAGGCCCAAAGTTAATGGTCAGGTTGGACACCTCCTTCTCCATAGGAGCATCCTTGTCTGCGGGGGGAAAAGAGAGAGAATGAGAAATGCAGCTCGGGAAGATAGTAGTTATAGGGTTGCTCCGTGTTCCATTCTAAAGTCAAAACAGGGTTCGACATTAAGGCTGGTTCTGAAGTCGTAGCCTTTAATAATTCAGGCTATGAGCTAACTGTCATCTGTAGTGGCTAACAGTGAGTGAGCATATAACATGCTTGGAACGTCATCTAATTGACTTTGTCAGAAATTCTACAGAACCTCCATCTCTACTTGCCAGTAAAGTAAATACCTGGTTATGACACCCATATCTCCACATTTGATATGTATACAATTGCATGTGCCAATTCAGTAGTTGGACAAACACAACAGCAGGATAAGTAAAAATGTTTTTTCATGTTAGGGCCTGAGAAACATAATGTTAGTGTCTAATAAGTGATGGCAGGATATTTAATTGACATCTAAATACATAAAAAAATAAAACAATGTTAGATTTTTTTTTATTGGACAATATTATTGTATGTACCATTCCATGGAGGGGGAACCCATTTCTCAGTGATGGAGCTGGGATACATCACTGCTCCAGCATACTGTTCCATCCACTCTACATCTGGCTGCCATTGCTTCTGCCTGCAAACATAAAAAGGCGAGTGTCTTACTTTGATAGACGCTGACTCAAAAGTAGAACTACTTGGACGTTAAAGAAAAGTAAAAGTCGCAGGGATAACATACAAAAATGAATACACCACATGATGTGCCCAATAAGATGTCTATCTTATAGCATAAAATCAGTATTAGTCAGTACATGCAGTACCCGTCAAATGTTTGGATGCACTCTCTCATTCAAGTGAATGGGAAGGTATGTCCAAACCTTTGACTGGTACAACTTTATGTCATGGATTGGGCCAGCTTGCATGTCACGGAGTTCCAATTACCCCTGCAGTGACAACTTTACAGGCAAATTGCTGTCTTTCCCTTTAACAATAGATGACGTAATTTATATACAGTAAAAACATAACCTTTAGTGACCAGCCAACTTGAAGGTAAATAAAGGTAACACTAGTTGAGGTACATTGATTTCCATAAATAAGATGTAAAATATCATGGCACGAAAATCAATGTCAAGCAGGGTCAACACGGTAAACACGACATGTTAGGTAACTTGCTAGTACAGGAAAAATGTAAAAGCAAGCTTATGCGGCTACGAGGGCGGCATTAGCTACGTTAGACAACGTTAGTAAACGCTAACTATTAGTCTTAATTGAGAAAGACTGAATTGCTCAATACATGCAGAGGCATTATGGTGAAATGTCACACCATCCAGGATTTTAAATAAACAACAACCATCTAGCCTAGATAAATGTGGCGGCTAGCTTGCCTAGCTTGCATTACATCAACTGTTACGTGATTCGGAATTGTAATTCCAGAGGGCAATGCGTGCACGGCCACTTAAGACATATCGACTTGCATCAAATAATAAGCATCTTACCTGTTCTGTAGGACGGTGCAACCTGGGCTTACCAAATTACCGTTTAATATCAATTTTGTTGAAGGACGTCCTAATTTGGACAGCGACCTCAACATCGTAGCCGCCATCTTGGCTGTCAGAGCACTTCTGACCAATGACGATTTAAAGTTTCTTCTTTTGTGGTTTGTTCAAAGACGTACGGAGTGACTGCCATCCATTGATTTCTTTATGCATTTAATTGTGTTCTTACATAGGAAGAATGTGTTGCTTTTGGTGTGAAATGTTCCCTACTATTAATGTCATAGTGTAGTTATTTTGACCCCCCCCCCCCCGGACACACATAGACGAAGCATGACATAACAAATGTTTATTTTTATAAAAAAACCAGTGCTTTTTTATTTCTGTAATACTGTGGAAAAATAATTACATACCATTTTTAAAAAATATTGAAGATAATGAAATAAAAAAATGAGAATTTGATTACTTTTCGTTGTAGATCTTTTGAACAGTTTTCTCTGCTACGAAGAACAGTACAATAAGATAAACATTGGATTTCCTAAATTCAAAGACACAATAATACAGGATACAGTCCTACCAGAGGTATAAAAGTATTGTAACAGGATTGTGAGAAATGATATGGACAAGTTACTGAAACACACACTCGCACACATAGACACACAGACATGCACACACATACTGTATACACAATGACATGCATACAATAGTTGCACACACTCGCAGGTAGAGTACAGTGTGTATATGCTGCACATACACACATGGCCATTCACACATCTATACAAACACGCTGTACAAATAGATGTGCCCGCAATTCACTCCCACAGACACACACAGTCCCTCTCTCTCTCTCACACACACACACACACAATCATACACCACAATATATGTCAATACTGAAGACAAACCTTCATTGAACCTCTCTGTTCACATAGTCGTCTGGCCGTTTTGGCTTGTTCAGTATGAGGTGTAACGACATGTTTTCCCTAAGGCCACGCTGTTGTAAATCCCATTCACCACACCTCTCCCCCCCCTCCGTCTCTGCACCGGGCTTAGCTCAGTGTACAAAGAGGCTACATCCTAATGAGCTGCCACGTGGCCCAAAGCCCCAGGTTGTGGCGCAAAACATCCGTCTCTATACAGGGACCTATGGTTTTCTACTGCATATACTGTAGATGCTTAAGTGATAGTCTAAAATGAAGAGTAACATGTTGACGATTGGCACAAGTTTTCCTTTATATACCGATACATACAGCCCCCTAACCCTTCCTCAAACCCTGTCAGCCCTTGCTGAGAGGAATTTCAATTTCCACAAACACAATTCTTCATATTTCTCTTTGTTGTCCCAGGTGAATATCACCCCCAAAACAAAGACTCTCAAGTTTGAACATTTTGGTCCACCATTTACACTTTACACAGAAATATGACAAAAATAATTCTGCAATGTTAAAAAATAGAATACAAAGCTCTAGTCTGGTGTGCAAATAAAATCAGACAACATACAGATATAGATGAGGGACGTCTAAAGCATGAATACTGTAATGCAGTGCAAAACGATGACCCACCCGACTCACTGACAAGACGGCATACTGTAACAGGGCTTTCTTGGATATATATATATATATATATATATATATATATAGATACTGTATGTGCTCTCAGAATGAAACAAACAGGAAAAGGCGTACAAAACAAAAGAAACCAAAACAATGCTTGCGATGGCATCCCACTGTTTGAAGTTCATCTCGATTTAGTGTTTTCTCATCACTGGAGTTTCCCATGATGTGCCATTCGGCGATTTTACGTGTCGTCACTAGAGACCCCCCCTCCCCTCTTGTCGTGTACAATCTCAGTTCATATAGCGAACGCTATTTGAATCGGGAAACGATCTACGATCTCTTGCACACTCGAGTCCTTTCTAGTCTATTCGAGTCTTGATTGTGACTTTCGCTGTCGGCTCTTTCAGAGCTCAGTTATAGAAACACATTGGGAGCGAGGGAATCCTAGATTGCCAGAAACGTCCTTTCCTCCTCTCCCTTTACGACGGTTCGATCTGTTAGCCAGGACTCGTTCTCTGTCTGAATTTCTCATAGCCTCTCAGTCACATGGGCATGTTCGGACTAAGTCTATGTGAGCGTGTAAGTGTGTTTATCTTTATGTACTGTATGCACGCGTGTTTGTTTGTCTGTGTACATGTGTACAGCTGTGTGTATGTGTCAGCGTGTACTTCATGTGTAATTCAAACAATCGATCAAAGTGTCTATGAGCGTGACGTTGGTTGTGTTTGTAACATCTTTACCCTCTACAATGTGTCAGCGTGCCTGTGTCAGTGTGTGTGTGTGTGTGTATGGGTGTGTGTGAGCGTGTGTGGAGCTAGAGGTGTGTGCGAGTCTATCTCACACGTGAGTCTGCATCCGCTGTGTGTGTCGGCTGTGGGAGTAGTCAGAATGCTGCGAGGTGTAGGAGAAGCGGGTGGCGCTGCCGTATTTCCCCAGTCCAGTCTCTGACCCCGACGCTGTGGGGCCTGGGGGGCCGACCGGGCCGGGAGGACCCACCGGACCAACGCCGGCCCCCACCGCCGAGCTCACCCCATACATCTCGTAGGAGGGGCCGGCCTCCAGAGGAGCCAGGCTGGGAGGGGCGAAGCCCATACGGTAGGTGGGGTAGTGGGAGGGGTAGCCGTAGTTGTCATAGGCCAGCTGCGGGGCTGCCTCCAGCAGGCTGCAGTCTCCGGGGAAGTCGCCGGTCTGGGGGCCCGCGTTGGGTGGAGGCTGCTGGCTCGGGCCGCCCCGGGTGAAGGTGTTGAACTGGGCGTAGCTGGTGTGGGACAGTCTGGAGGGCGGGCGGGGGTCATAGCAGCTCGGGCGCCCGGGGGAGGTGAGGGGACCCGGGGGGACCGGAGCGCCTCCGCTGGCCGTGGCTCCTGAACCTCCGGCACTGCTGCTGACAGAGGCAGCGCCCCCCGGTGTGCCGGGGGAGCGGTAGTCAGAGTAGTGCATGGAGCGCGAGGCGGGGCGCCCCTCGTCGTGGGTGGAGGCTCGCACGTTGTAGTAGCCATTGGTCGGGTCCTTTGGGAGGAAGACGTGACAGACGGAGAGGGAGAGAGAGTCGGGTGAGTTTGTTTTATAGGTCGGACAGAGCAAAAGGCATGCAAAGGGTGCAGAGGGACTGTGAGATTAGGATGTCTGTGGTACGTGCATGTCTCTGTGAGTGCCTGTACTGACATGTGTACCAGACCATGTCTGTGTATCAGAGAGAGAGAGAGAGAGAGAGAGAGACAGAGAGAGACAGAGAGAGAGAGAGAGAGAGAGAGAGAGAGAGAGAGAGAGAGAGAGAGGGTACAGTGAGAGAGGGTACAGGGAGAGGGAGGGCCTACTTTGAGGTCATACTCCTGGCGGGTGTCCAACGTGTCACTGCGTAGGTCTGACTTGAGCTCTATATCATCTTTAAAAGGCTGATTGGAGGGAGAGAAGGACACAGAGGGCAAAAACTAAAGTGTCAAACAACGAAACCAAAAAACAACAAAGGTGGGGAAGAAGAATGAAAAGAGGAGGAAAAAACAGAGGGAGTAAAAAAGGAGGGAAGGAAAGAGAAAAACGACAGACCGGATTAAATTTACGAGTGTTAGATTTCTTCAAAATACAACAATAAACGTGTCTATGAAGTCAGATTCCTAACGACGCGACGAAAACAGTAGCAGAGTTGAGTTATTGTGTTAGTTTATACCGTTCTACACAAGTTCTATGTTCTATATTCAACGTTCTATATTCAAGTCCAGAAAAGCTACATAAATATTTCCGAATCGTGGCCGCACGGCCCGCTGTGGTGTTGCCATGGCGACTCACCGAGTACATGGCCTTGACCATGCGAGAGGCGGTGGAGACGCTGCCGGAGTCTTCCTCCAGGCTGTGGGTCTCCTTGTTTATTGTCTCCACCTTGATGTCGGGCTTGCCCAGCGTGACCCCGCGCCGACCTGGAAGCAAAACAAAGACGGTGAGGTTACTGAACTGAGCCAGATAGACGCACGTTCCCTGAACGGTGTTTGTGTAAGCCTAGGGAGAGAGTTCAGGACGTACGTTCACCGGGGTATTTGTTTTTGTCTAGGGAGATTTCTCGTAACTTTCGGTACACGTACAAAACCCCCAATGCAGTTTGATTAGTGGTTTGAGAATCGTATGTAATTGAAATATATTTTCCTTGGCTATCGCTAATATGTAGCTATTACTGATATGTTATTTGAATACATGATTTTTTTTTTTATTACTAAAACATAAATAAACCAAAGCTGTGAAATTCAATTGCAGTGTAAGACCCACTGGAGTGTAACCTTCTACAGGCCAGGCTAATTAAGATCTACCCTGATGGGCACACATGTCTTTTTTCTGTCTATACAGGGCAAGGTGTAGCTATGGTTGGAACTCACTGCCTTTGCGCTGGCGGTAGAAGATGAGGACGAGGACCAGCAGGCACAGAAACAGCAGGATGGTGCAGCCCACGGTCCCCCCGGCTATTATCCCCACCGGGACCTCCTCTAAAACGGGCCAGGGAAGAGACGAGAAGTGAGAGAAGGACATCTCGCCAAACGAACCCCCAAAAAAACTCAGCTTCTGCAGTCTAACATAGAAAACCTAACATAGAGAAGTAAATGACTGACTACTCATAGAATTCACACTCGTTTAGGGGAACTGGGCGTGCGTGTACGCAGGCACGTGCATCGGATGGTTAGGATCAAAACAATGTTCCCATACCGGTTTCCTCCAGAGAAATAATCATGGTGCCGGCTCCGAAGGTGTTCCACGCCGTGCAGTTGTAGGTGGACAGGAAGTCGGATTCCATGACGTTGTTGATGGTGAGGGTGGACAGCACCCCGCCCCCCTCTGAGGAGGGCTTGCTCTGCTCCACCGTGTACCTTTCCAACAGGGTGCCCTTCTCCTTCTCCCACACGTTCTCCTTCCACGCCCACACCTGGTGTACACACACACACGCACACGCACACGCACACACACACGCACACGCACACGCACGCGCACGCGCACACACACACACACCCCAATGCAACATCAGATATTTATATGGTATAAGTGAGTCCGTATGCCTGTGTTCCCTTCATACAATGTCCTCTTCACACTTCAGCAGGTAAAACACACACACGCACACACACACACACACACACACGCACACACACACACACACACACACACACACACAGTAAACAAGCATACAGCAGGGACATATTCACACTCATACACACAGCCCCAACAAGATTTACACCCGGCATCTTAAATTATAGGTGTGTGTGTGTAGTCTATCTCTTGGGTGTGTTCTGTGATGAAGCAGGGGTGGGGTGGGGGGGTTCACATGACGAGAATCTTGCACATTCCCCAAATTTCACGCCACTAAGTGCCACTGTATAATTCAGCAGTCAGAGGGGCAGTCAATTATAAATGATGCCACACGTTCTAGTAATCTACCTATTCCTTTCCGGAGAAAAGCGGGAATCTCTGGCCGTAGCATTTACTGGGACAACTGTTCCCGTTCCCATCCTTCATCTTTTATAAATCTTTCTCTGTACCCGCCTGCATTAGCGGCCTCGGTTGAGTCAGACCACATTAAAGTCACCGCGCCTTCCCAAAGAAGGCTGGGAGGACATGCAGGCACACTGACAAAGGACCCACCAGGAGCACGGCCCACTGAGTGGAGAAGCCGCGGCTTGGGATCCAACAAGGCCACCGCTTTTAAGTGCTTTGGCTGGAAAAAAAAGTGACTGTAGTTTGTGTTTGTTCGGCGGGTCGGCGGAGTCGCTTCTGGTTGCTTTGCCGGTGAGTCACCGTTCGCACAGACGTTGGAGAGAGCAGCTTAAAAGCATGTTCGGTGCAGCTGACAGCGAGGGGGTACGTCTGGTATAGGTGAGGAGGGAGCCAGGGAGCGCTGTGCGGAAAGGGAACTGGGAACTCAGGGTTATTGTATACTCACAATCTTGTCAGGGGGAGGCGTGCTAGCGATGTAGCATTTGACCTCCCCACGCTCCCCTCTCCCTGCGTACTGCACTGGCTCACTGGAGATAATAGGGGGGCCTAGAAAACAAACAGAGTAAACGGTCTGAACGATTCACAACGTTTGCTTACCAAAACGAAGCCGCGCATTATAGGCCTCTTTGGATCAGTTTCCATTGGTCTACATTTGTTAATAATAAACATTCATTGTGTGGAAGTGTACAGTTTTTTACGGGTTGAGGTAGGAGCTCACCATTGACGGAAAGGGTGACCTCAGTTTCGCCCACTCCAATCCTAGGGACGATCGCCTTGCACACGTACTGCCCCGCGTCCGCCTGGCTCACGGACTTCAGATACAACTGGTTGTTGTTGCTCAGGACCTGCACACGGACGAGTGGAGAAAAGGAAGGCAAGGCCCGGTTCACAAAAAGGAAATAAAACATTCAGAGGGGGAGGAGGAGCGGGAGGAGAAGAGACGGAGGAGGAGGAGGAGAATACTGACCATGTTGGAGCCCTTCTTGAACCACGTGAGGGTTAGGGGCGGGTTGCCGGCCCACTTGCAGTTCAGACTGACGTCAGAGTCCATGTCCACTGTGACCGGCCGGGGCTCCACCACCAGAATAGGACCAACTGAAGGAGGGGACAGAGACGGTAACGTTCAAACACCAACATACAAGTGACTCACAAACCTAGTCGGGTAACCTAGTGTTAAAACACCAAACATAGGCCTACAAGTGATTCATAAACCGAGTCGGGTAACGTAGCATTAAAGCACCAACATACAAGTGATTCATAAACCGAGTCGGGTTACGTAGCATTAATGCACCAACATACAAGTGATTCATAAACCGAGTCGGGTAACGTAGCATTAAAACACCAACATACATTCACAAACCTAGTCAGGCAAAACTGTTTGTGATGGTACGAAAGAAATTTGTGTGGGACATTTATGTTTTAGGAAATTCATCTATTCAACATGTATAACTGCCATATATATATATATATA
>JAVQIZ010122561.1:0-15539 GCA_036023535.2 Galaxias brevipinnis | reverse complement strand
AGTAGTAGTAGTAGTAGTAATTAATACAGCAGCTCGGTGGCTCAGTGGGTAGCACTGTTGCCTCACAGCAAGAAGGTTCTGGGTTCAATCCCCATCTGGCCCAATGGCCTTTGCGTGTTCTCCCCGTGTTTGCGTGGGTTTCCTCCCACAGTCCAAAAACATGCAGGTTAATTGGTGACTCTAAAATGTCCGTAGGTGTGAGTTGTGTGTTGGCCCTGTGATAGACTGGCGACCTGTCCAGGGTGTACCTCGCCTCTCGCCCTGTGTTGGCTGGGATAGGCTCCAGCCCTCTGCGACCCTGCATAGGATAAGCGGTGTAGCTAATGGATGAATGGATAATAATAATAATAACATGTATAGCTTAACTTATTATGTATGGCTTAACTTGATCTGTTATGTTTAGTGACATTCAAATATACAACATGTAAATTTAAGTAGTGGCAATTAGAGAAAGTAGCAATAAAACCATTTCAGTCAGGACAACTTAAGCTATATTTAACTGTTTATTGCAACAGTTGTCTGCTGCTCTGAATTATTTTCCCTCCCTCGTTTTCAAACACTCAATGAACAACCATGGGTAGAGAGCAGAGGATATCTGCAGATTCCACTTTGACACATGCTGAGCAACAGACCTGAAGTAGATGGAGCCTGCAGTGGAGGTGGGTGTGCTGCAGTCTAGTGTATGTGCAGTAGTGAGCATGAACAGCAGTAAGCATGGTGCCATCGTAGAAATAAGCGTGGTGCAATAGTAAGCATGTGCAAGTGGTTGATTAGTGTGACGTGGAGAATAGCTGTTGCCTAAGTTGCCCGTCTGAACAAGCTCTGCCAAGGCATCGCCTCATTTAATAAAAAACAAAGAATTAAATGGAGAAACCATCAGGAACAAGTTGATTTCATAGTCTCACAGTGCAGGTTTGCTCACAACATGTTCACAACTTACATCAATGGATAAGGTTTATAAAATGTCATAATTTAATTTTTTCAACACAGATTCCTTCTTGGCAAATCATTTTAGGACGGCCACACACTGACAATCACATACTGTAGATACCATGCATCTATATTTTGAATGTTTGGCTTTTCTTTTCCTATGACTTCATCTTCTCCTTTTAGTGCACTCCATCGAGCTCCACCCTACGTCCCTGCTAGGTATTCAGTGTCTGTTCATCCTCTCCATCGCTCTGACTGAGCTCAGTGTCCACCATGGTTCTGGCATGGCTTAGAGGTCTATTAGGAAGTGGGACAGCCTGGTGAGATGAGGGTACAAACGGCTGGTAGACGCCGATCTCTGGAGGTTCAGCAACGGCGCCGAGCACTGGTCCACCCGCTGTGGGTCCGGTGAATTCCCGATACACGTCTACCTCGCCGTGGACCCCGGTCTCTGTTCCTTTTCTCAAGAGGTGGGCGTACACCAGTGTGTCCTCGATAGACGCGTACACGTGGGACCCGTTGTCCTCGCGTGATCTGGGGAAGCCATTGAGCCCAGGCACGATGGCGGTTCCAGAAGGGTTATAGATAGACACCTGATGACTCATCAGCCTCTTCTTCCTCCTGCCCAAACGGAAAGAGAGATCAATGTTTACATTATTACTCTACCTCAGTACAACCATAAGTTGTTTTAAGGTAATAAGATCAAGGACGTGTCTTTTAATTGTAAAAGGATTGTGTATATTACAAACTGGTAGGTACTTGCAAAGTTGTTAATAATAAATATACATTAGATGATGATAATTTAGCTAAAAGCAGTCAACTTAGTCAATATGTTTACCTTATCACCAAAAAAAACACAGCAAGTACAGTGGCTACCAACACCAGCAGAACAGCAATGACACTCAGTATGACAGTCAAGATAAGGTCTGGGAAACAGAAATAAACACATAATCAGGTTATTTTGATTTATTAAAATTTTTACCGATTGTATTCGGTTATGTATAAACAGTTGTTCTCCAGAACTGGCCTACAAAAAAATTCATAAATTAAACTAATAATAATAATAATAATAATAATAATAATAAACAGTAAAGTAAAGTGTTCAATTTCAATTTCAGTATAATACTACTGTAAACTTGATATCATCCAATGTAGTTGTCCACATAGCAATGAAGAGAGTGGAATATAAAAGGGTGGTTGACGACGTCAAAAGCCTCCTCACTCTTGTTGTTGTGCAGGGTGATCTCAGTCACCACACTGAAGGCTCCCCTCTCAGGCTTGCAGTTGGTCATGTTGAGGTAGAAGTTCTCTCGGACGGTGACTTTATCAGCGGCTTTCTCATCTTCCCTGCGGCTGTACATTTCCTCCAGGGAGCCCTGGCTCTGAACCATGATGTTGGTGTGGGTTTTACTGCACTTGGGCTGGCTGAGGCTGGCAAACAGCAGGTGGGCCTCTTTCTTGGGGGGCACAGAGATGATCCAGGACACTGTGGAGTGAGACTTCATCCCTGCCGGCCAGCTAGGGGTGGCCAGCAGGACAGGCAGACCTTTTTGAAGAGACACTGTGAATATGTACCGCTCTACATGTGTTGGAGAAAAGAAATTATACATTTGAAATGTCAATTAATATTGAGAATGTACCATATACATTTTTTTTATATAAAATAAATGAAAATAAAAAAAACATGCACAGTAAATTCTTACATATACTTTTTACCTGTTATTTCCTTAATGAAACTGAAGTTGAGTATTGGTAGAGTCGACTGCAGCGAGGTGTTTCCAAGGGCTGAAGCCGTGACCGTAACATTGGCGTGGACCTGAAGCTTCTCTATGGCGCCCTCGGGGCAGAACTGGCCGATGGCCGTGCCATTGCTCTCATTAACACTGATTACCATGCTGTTTTTGCATAGATGTCCAGGCAGAGAATGCCTGAGGCCATTAGGGGGCAGCAGCTCCACTGTGCCGTGAAAAACAGGACGGAGATTCCAGGTCACACTGCTAAGGTGGGCAGGCAGGCATTTCGGTAAAATAGGCACGGTCAAAGGCACAGGATCTTTGGAGCAGTCACTTAGCTTATGACATTCTGCGGAGATATTGATATTTACAAAGATGGTGAGGACAATATAGACTTGCGTATGATTTAGTCCCTCTGTGAGTCGTCGCTAAATGACATGGCTAAAGCCTGACAGCATGCGTTTTTAATGCTGATTGAATATGCTAATCTATTTCAGGTCACGGAATGCATGATTTTAGAGGATCTATGTTTCACTGCTCAAAAGGTTAATGGCTTAGTTACCCAGAATCCATTAGACAGCATAGGTGTGGGTTACCTATTATTCTGGTGGCTGTCAGAACAAGCTCGTCAGGAGGGCAGTCCTGAAATGACAGCTGAGCAATGGTCCCCGAGCCCACAGTGATCGTCCTCTGGATGACAGAATTCATTTTCAGCTCACAGGCAGAGCCGTCCCTAGTCTTCCCAATGTGGAGGGATAGACCCATCTCCCCTCTCAAGTCCACAGAACACAGCACTAGAAAGATAGGCCAATGAGAGGCAAAGCCATGTGTGTGTGGATGCATGTGTAAAGAGTTTAGTTCCAAAACGGAAGTAAAAACGTAAAAAGGTTTTTTTTCAAGCACAAAATTTCAACTCCTCTAGGTAAATGAAAAATTATAATACTCAAACCATAGAACCTTTCCATAATCCTTTTTTTACTTTCTAGCTTTCGTTAACGAGCACGCTGATCAACATGACAACTGCATTGTGGACATGGTTGTACAGAGAATTGTCAGAAGTGTACACTGTTTACCCACATTAAAAGGCAAGTGTTGGCAGTGGACATCCGTCACCTTCATGATGCAATGAAGGTGAGGTAGAACAGGGAGTTCCTTGAGTCTATTGTTCTGTCTGTGAGTATACTCATCCCTATTTCTTCACTCAACTCAGTCAACAAACCATGGAAGGGTAACATATTTCAAACACAATAAAGGAGATCAGGGTAAGCAAATATATAAAAAAACATAAGATTTCAGCCCCTAATGGATTTTATTACTAGCCTTTATTCCAGTCTACAGTGGCTTTAATTGGTACATAGAAACATGAGTGTACATACCTGGGTAGCTGCTCCTGCTGGCATAGACCTGGGCATGGCTTGGAGGAACACGGAACTCCCATACCATCTGGTCATCGTCGGGGAAACTGTCAAGGTAGTTCGGAAAGAGCAGCTCCGAATATGACGTCCCATCTGGACGAGTGAGTTGGATTTTGGCGAGCGCTGAAGAAGAAAATGAATTGAGGAACAATTATGCTTTAATTCATATCATGTAATTGACTTTTAACAACAACATTCACATTTAAAATGCCACTGCTCAGCTTTAAATTTACGCAAATCATTTCAACTCACATTTTATTTCATCCCTAAGTGACACATTAAAGACTGTTGGTTGGAGCCTCTGCCTAGCAGGGACGTCTACGGTGAACCTTCCCTGATCAAGAACCTGAGCTCCTCGGATGGGGCCATCTCTGCAGTAGGTCCCAATGGCCACCCTCCCTGTAAGCTGAACGGCCTGGAGGGTGTAGGTGTGTTTGTCCGCACAGCTATCTGAGGGCTGGATCTGACGGAGACCTTCCTTGGAAAAGTCTATATGAAAAGCAGCATGCCTAGAGGCCTTCAAGTTCCAGGTGAACGTACGGTTGAACTCCAAGAGTGAAAGCGAGCCCGATTCTGTCTGGATGATGTCCCCAGTGCAGGACTTTGCTGAACAAGCTGAGGAAAAGATTTGTACTGATTACATTACAGTTACTGCATAAGGAAACAGTTTGATACAATCCACTATTGGCGTACAAGCTACAGATTCATGTATATCAATAGGTAAATGCAACACAAACCTATAGAAAGCTTTGTACAGAAATGTGAACTACTGTAATGAAGCTTACAAATGTTGGGGAATGTATAATAAAGCCATTAACGAAACAGGAATACAAGCGAATGCACATCAATGACATGCCGTCTTCATTAGCAAATTCCAAACCGAGTTAAAGGCTCTCACCTATTTCTCTAAGAATTTCCACACTGAAGACCTCCACTGGTTTGGTGCAGGTGAAATCCACTGCCACAGCACCAGTGTCTCTCAACAACACAGATGTAGAGCACGCTCGCGTGGGTCCTTCCCCAGTGCATATCATGCATAAAGACCCCCTGTCCCCCCTGCTACTGATGTTAAAACTAGAGCCTTTGTCAGGACTGAGAGTTAACCTCTGACCTACCGAATAAAAGATAAAACATAAGATAAAAAATATATAAAATGTTTAATAATTTAAATATGTCATGATCATGTGATCACAAAGAAGACATTCATGTTTTCACAATGCAGGGGGGGGTTTGTCTTGTTGCCATGGACTAGCCTAACATAGTTTAAACACCTTGGCAACAATGATTCAACATTAAACGTCTGATTTCACATCCTGTATGACTAATGGCTTGCTGTTGTAAATCTATACCAATACCATTTGCATTAGTTACTCTTTGTCCTTCACTCATGTGACCTAGCCTGGTCATTCACTTTGCATGGCATCTCTTTTTCTCAAACCTGAAATTGTGCCACTTATATCTTTTCCCTACAAAAACAGTCAAAATTGCACTGCAGCTATGTCATTGTTATTACAATAGGAATTTTAAGGTGAACTATGAATCTCGCTCAGACTGCTTCACATAATTTCAAAACACTAAAGTTAAAAACATGACGACACTGAGGCTACATTGTCTCAATATCACTATAATACGTTTAAAAAATTAAGTGTTACTGCAAAATCAAGGAAACCTTAGACAAATTATTACATGCTAATAAGTTGCATCTAGTAATATAGTAAGTAAAGCAAAATAGAAAAATAGACATATGATCGATTAATTTAAACCAAAAGACGTAATAGAAGGCCTATACAAGTAAATTAAATCAATAACAAATATGTATACACTTAATCTATTTCTAACTCAGCTGTTCCTTACCTGAAACGTTCAAAAAAGCACACGTAAGTGCGACGATAAGGGCGACGCCAAATTTCTGTGGGTGCATACTGTTCATTTACCACCGGTAAAAGAGTGGCACTAAAATTATCATACTATTTAGAAGACAACTGAGAAGTTACAAATGATATGGCCATGTTAAAGAGACAACAAACTTCAGATTCTGTATCAAGAACAGAGCTTCATTTCCGGTGTCGTTCTTCAGTGCCCAGGTAATGAACACTCCTGTCTTCACAATAACTGGCAGGTTGGAACTGACCAGCCATACTAAAAAAATACAAGTTTAACGCCTATCATCTCGAGGTTTGAATTAGGCATTTCGGTTTTCCATTGAAATTCAGCTTTATCATCCTTAGATGTGGCATTAAGACTAATCTAATAGTTTACTCCAACACTTTTATTTGTATTATTGGGTAGTGTTAGTTAGCATTGACTACAGTTAATAATTAAGGTTACAACGTTTAATCTTTCGTTGGCTTGTTTTTTTAATTTGTCTATTTCTAACGATCAAATTCAACACAAATTAGCTTGAATATCCAAGATCATGACAGAATCGTCCCACTGCCAATAATTATTTTAAGACAGCTAGGCTAAAGGATAGGTGTGGCAAGGCAGGGAAGTATCAGAGCGAAGCTCTGCCAAAGGTTATGTCCCCACAAATTATTCAATAATCCTTTTTCAATAATGGATTGGGCTAAATAATAAATACCTTATTATTTTTGATCTGACACAACAGTATGGGACTGCATCACTTTTATAAGATTTTTTGTTAAGAAAACATTTTCAAAAAAATCCTAAAATTTTTTTGTTTGGAGTCTTGTATGTCATCTTCAATAAACTGTGGTCTAATTGTAGAGCAATGAATGATACTTGAATATACATTGTGTGAGTATGGGGGCAGTTTAGAAAAGGTTCCACCAACACATTTTGTCTTAATCTCATAATAACCTCTATTTTTTGGAGTTAATCCAAACTCTTTTTCAGAACAGAAAGTAGGTCCAAATACAAACAATAAGGCGAATGTCCCTTTGTTATGACTTCGACATGATCTAGTAGTCTTTAGAGACCTAAAATATAAATATTAAAATGTTCTATAATAAAAAAGATTCGTTTTTAAATTAATATAGTTTTTTTTATTATACTACAAACCACTTTGCCACGAGTATCACAACATTTTTTTAGGTTCAACGGTCTGGTAAAAATACTACACAAACAAACTGATGCAAACATTCTACAAAGATTAAAAACTCTACAAACACTCTTTTAAGAAAAGGCTTACGGTATATTGATTAACCAAAACATATACAAGGCTTGTCCTACCTTCAAAAAATATAGGCAATGTTGGCCCCATCACCGGTGTCAGTAAAATATTGACCCCTAGTCTAAATGTGCGGGGCAGTTTAAGGGAAAATGACATCTAATTCTATAAACATCAGGCCATATTTAAAATTAAAAAAAACTGTTCGTAGTGACCTGACTTCCAATCTTTCCTTCAGATTAACAGTTGAATGGCTACAATAACATATAGGCATCTCGGGTGTATCTTAAATCAGGAATGGTCATTGATACAGATCAGTATTTACTTTAATAAGCCTATCTGGGTCTTCTCTGCTCCATTCCATTGGGCAGGAATCCTGCAATAATAGGAACCGGCCAAATGAGAGCAGCAACGCTCCATACAATGATGACTAAAGTCATAAAACAAGCCACAAGAGTTGACTCGATTGGTTGGTTCAGTCTCCAACTTTTATCCCCCTTTAGCTCGTCAAGGCTAAAGTCAACGCAACAAAAATTGATAGGATCCCCTATCTGTTGGCCTCTCGACCTCCCGTGCCCGAATCTCCTGTACCGCGAGAGACCACATCCAACGCACAACCTCAATTCCTGCTGGCCACCAGTGATTCCGAGGTGTTCGATTATAACAGGTGAGCTCGCCCTGTTAAAAGCAGCTGAAAAAAATGCCTTTCCATGATTGTTAGTGGTGTAAATAAGGACATCACATTGGAAACCAAAGTTGCTGTCCCAACGAGCCACCAGGGACGTCGGCAGAAGTCTATGCACACTGACATTGCACTGGGATAGCGGCTGCAGTGAGGTGTCTGACGAGGCTTCACTTTCCTCCACGGACCTCTTAGAGTACCGCACATCCACTTCCAAGTTGGCTAAGAACCTGTTGGTGGAGTTGATGGGTGGTAGGAGAAGGTCTTCATCGCTCCAGCCGTGGCACCGCTGGAGAATCCCGGCTACCGTGGTCAGAGCCAGCAAAAGAGACTGGGATTTGTTCAGCATGGCACACGGCGCGTCTTCCCTACTCACATGATGAGAGTGGTCCCAAAAGACTAGGCGTGTTCGTCGTTACAATGATAGGATGTAATATAAAATACTTTTTACCAATACTTCAAAAAGCAAACGTTGCGCGCGTCCCCCGTAGCTGGAGAGGTATACCTCTCTTCTTTCAATCATCAGTATTTCTATGAGAGTACATGCGCACTTCCTTTCCCTTAGTGTGTTGTTACTGGCGTCTTGCCCAAGTGTTTTTCTTTGCTGTAGATTAATGATGTGTATAGACCGTTTCTATTGCCTTATCATTCTATATCGCACAGGTGTTCATGTCGATCGAGTGTAGAGATAAGCAGTGTCCTAAAATATGCCAATTGCGCGAATAATGCGCGCGGCGAGGTATAGGGGTGGGCACAAAGATGACCAAAAAACCGTAGTAGACTGCATTTAACCCTAACCATACTATACATCTTTTAGTATTAATTTCAAGTTACAATATATTAGATGCGCAATAGGCCAATCCGCAAATTCTTTGTGAAACATTGTTACCTGTACAGGTCCCTGCAAAAATGAGGGGGCAAGGACCAATTACGAAAGGGAGCAATACTAATGAAAAAAAAAACAATGAAAAAAAACCATTAAAGACTGGCATCAAAAGGCGCAGGGACTCAAGCTTTCTAGTTTCGTAGGCCTGAGCAAATGTAACCTTTTTGTCATTCTCTGAGGCAATATTCACCATGTGAGAGATTACCATTTCACAATTTCAGTGAGCTATGAAGCTATCTTTGAAAAATGTTCTAGGCACTGCTAGCCATTAGCCTCAAACACCTCATCATGCTGATTGCTTGTGCAGACCAATTTAATGTAATTACACTATCTAAAGATGGTATTGAACAACTCCATAGACACCATGAGTAATTACATCAATGCAAGTGTCAGAGATTAATTGCTTTGAATGGTTATAATCATGATCTTATACTTGGTGCCTGTGGCCACCTACCCAGATGCTGTCAGAATTAAAGCATAGAAGTTTAGGTTCATCACTTTGTGTTTACCATTCGAGTATACGCCCAAGGCAAAATTATTTCTGTTATTTTGGTCAAATATATATGGAGCTTGTTGAAATTAGAATGAAATGTAAAATTTTAAATTGTAAACAGGTTGCTTTACTGTTGCATAAGTAAATGCCTGATTTTGGATTCTTACTTAACATGGAGGAAGTATTTTCATCCCGTGCAACATGTGCTATACAGACACACAAGAAACTTCTCTCTATAGGTTCAAACTGCACACGGGGAGTACGGCACATACTTTATATTACATTTTTGGAGCTCTAATCAAGGCACACCTGCTTTCCTGTTAGTGTGGATATTATGTTCGGATTATGCTTACCAAAATTAATGTTGGCTCAGAGATCCAGGTAAAATGGCCCTGATGACCAAAGTAAATGAAGCCAGGAGATCACAGACTACAGTCTCACATCGTGATTTAGAATTAGGAATAATGTCAATGTATTCTAGATGAGTAATGCATGTTAATTAAATTGTCTCATATATTATGACTGGAGTTTTTATTGTATTTCACACATACAGTGTCCGATATCATATAATCAGCGTTGTATATTTTTTTATTTATCTATGCCTTGAAAAAAACATCCCCATCATTGTGTCTTTCATCTTGGTTTATGAATATGCATGACAGAAGAATTAAATGTACGCCTGCATTCTAAATTGTAAATGGCTTAATTTGCTCTGAAGGACTGCCTTAATTTTTTTGATGTTAGGATAGGCTGTGAAACATTCAGTGCCTTTGGCTTCAATTTGCACCTGAAAGCAGCTCTGCCCTAACAGCCCCCCTTCGTCCATTTACTTATTTTGTTGATTCTATAAAATGTTTCCCCCAAAACACACGCACGTCTGTTTCCTTTTCCTGTACACACAAAAGGAAATGCCCATTACACACAGATACTCCTGCAAATATTCCAAAACTAGCCTTTCAAATAATCAGATATGCTCTTAGACAATGTGCAAGCGAACAGAGCAAAAAATTTAGATTACTCTCTTGTTCATTAATTATGCTATAAAAATGTAAATTACTTCACCGCCAAAAATGCTAATGGGACAGAGATAAAGGTCTCTTGGGCTAAAGGAGAATGTATAAAAGATTAATTTTATCAAATTGTATCTATTTTACTGGAGACCCAAAAGGAGACCTGTTAGTGGCTTCTTGCTAGCCTTTATTGTGCAGGAGCAGACACTATTACTGTGACCCATTGGCTCAAACAGACAGCCGCTTTAATTACAACTTGGAGATTGGGTGAATGTGTCTGCTCATCCTATACATGTTCAAGCCATAGTAAATTCTGAGATGTGTGAACCCCTTGACTCTTCAGCAAAGACCTTTTAATAGCATGACTTGGTTGTCCTCTGCCCTATTACCGCGGTAACCATTGGGCACTTACAGCCTGGCAAGTGTTGGGGAAATAGACTGCAGAAGTTTGTAGTTCGGTTCTATTATTGAGAATTGCTAAAGGGTTTATTGGTTACCCTAAGGATCCAATTTAACATTGCATAAAAGTATCTAAATTCAATCTCTGCCAGGCTGATGCCCCCTCCTTACGGTATCCAGGAGATTCCGATGGATACAGATGACAGATGAGTCCTGCTCTAATTAGTACTGTTAATTACTTTGGAGACTCACTAAGGAAGCACAGAGGATGGGGCCAATGGCTGGGATGAAGGGCCGCTCAAATGGCGGAAGGGTCGTTATTAAGGAAGTGCCTGCCTCTTTAGGATCCACAGTTGTCAGCCCTAATGAGTCAAAGCAACAACCGGCATCCTTCCAGAACACATCCAGCCAATGATCATAACAAATTATCCTGGGCCCGTCTGTCACACACAGCATAGGGGAAGATCAGAGAAAGTCTCTGTAATCACACTCTGACACTTGGTTGAAGCTCTCATTGTTTCTGTGTGGAGTTGAGGAGAGGTACGTTTCTTGAAGAATTATCAGACTGGGAAAATAATGAAAGTAGCATTAATAATTATATTATTGTTTATATAATTTAAATGTTTAAAAATAATACTATTCCATTAATGTCTCTTTCAATTGCCCTACTTTAAGGATATGTCAAATCTGCCATCTCCATGTGAGCTTGGTAACCACCATCTCTGCTAGAATAGCAGTCAAAAATTCAACTTCTGCCTTTTGGAACCAACCCGTCTGCAAAGCACCGAAATGTTCCTCTCAGTGCCCTGTCTTCGACGAGAAAAGATCGATGAATGGCGCACACAGCCTGCTGAGAGGCTGTCAACGTGAAATAGGTCCTAAGAATAACATCACACTTATCAGTAGCCCCCTGAACAATGGTCACAGCCACCCATGCACCTATCAGACTGCTCCTTGATGGTCTTGCGGTGCTGAGATGGTGTGAGATTGCTTCTCGATGGCGCCACTGCAGCCTTTCGCTGGTTCTCATCACCACGAAGGATGTGAATCACACGCCTGTCCCCAAAAGGTCACCTTGGACACGAGGGGGACAAGCATACCCCACGTCCACCATCCCTACTCAACTAACACATCGATGCCCTCTAGTGCTGCCGGATTGTTTGTCATCTGGTTCTGTGCTAGTGAAATCTAATCGAACTCTGCATCTGGCAAACAGGAGTGATTACCATGGGCTGTTTGTCATTGTTGATCCAGGGAGGTAGGGAGTAGAGTGGGAGAGGGAGTGGGGTTGGGAGAAAGAGGGGGTGTGGGATGCTTGTTGAAAAGATTACTTTGAATAAGTTTGAAAATACAACTGACACATTTTGTTGGAGCTGACATTCAGAGACAAAGAGCGAGCTGATGAAAGATAAAATTTTCTATGGCTTGTCCTCAAGTAATTGACAGTGAAGTGATGTCATGTTGGCTGTTTTCATTTTTAGTTAAAGGTGCAGTATGTACATTAAATTTTCTAGTAAAAAATAAATTTTAGATTTGTTTTTACATTTATTAGCTTACTTACCTACGCGTAGATATCAATCAATTTAAATGCTCTGAGAGAAGATTCAGCCTGTCAAAGAACTTTGGAGGTGCTGCAAACACTAACCAATCAGGACCGTTGTTGCAAGGAGGCATAGCTTGTCAATCACCGCATGTGCCCACTCCTGGTTAAAAGCACGGCTGTATCTCAACATTTTGACTTAGCTGATTACCTAGCAAATGGCACACACAGATTAATCAGCACACAGACATGTGTAAACACCATTTGAAGGGAGGGGCTTATGAGAGTGATAGGAGTCTCATGAGGTTGGCTTTTGGGGCTGTTGTGGTTAATTTTTTTCCAAATGAATGCCCAATTCTCTACTGCACCTTTAATGGAAGTAAAAAGATGTAAGATGAGGGAGAGTGATACAAAAATGTAGAAACAACAACAAAGACAAAGAGGAAAAAGAGGGGGCCTGTGTCTTCTTCATGCTAATGGCTCTCTTTTATTTAGTGTGCTGCCACAATCGACTGTAAACACAAGCTCCTAGCAAAAAAACATGGTCCCCTTCACTGAGAGTGTCCTTGTGGACATCAGAAATGTATCTGCCAGCACTATATCACTTAGTACCATGTTGGATGTCCTTGTGTTGTTTTCTAAATCATTCGCATTGACTTTGATTAACTGGATTACAAAGACAAAGGATTGACCAAGGCATGTATTACCTTGTGGTTATTATGATACTTGACATTGCTACTATCTAATTGTGCTTTACACATATATTTACACATACGTAAATAAATAAATAAATAAATAAATAAATAAATAAATGTCTATAGCAAATTTTAAGCTTTGAGACAAATGTGATATAAAATAACTGTACAATAAAGAAAGAGTCATCCCTGGAGTCTCAAAGTAATCCTTCTTACTTGGCAAACTCAATACAGTCACCAAATGTGGTGCTCTTAGCAAAGAGCTTATGCACATGAACATTAAAGCCCTTGAAGGAGAATGGATTTCGGATAGAGACCCTCCTCAGGAGAGCCCACTCGATTCTCAATTTCTAGTCGATTGGCTAGCTAGCCTATTGATCAATCAAGGTACTTCCTCAGGGACTTGGAGCAGTTAAATAACAAAGTGACAGACTGAAATGTTCTGTGTTTTTTCCTTTTTGGATGCAGTGTGATGAATTATGCTCAGCTGTAGGAGGAGAGTCTGAGTCTAAATACTGTAAAAACCCCATTTCCCTCTCCCATTCCTCCTCACAGCCACATCCTGTTTTGCCCTGGGCAGAAGCGCCCATTGACTCTGATATACGATGCCAGGCAGGAGCAGAGCCCCAGGTTTAGCACACTGACGTCAGACTGAGGAGCTCTCGATTCCTGCTAACCACCGTCTTCCCTCCCTCCCCTCCCTCCCTTTCTCCCTTCATCCCAATCTCTCACCTTCTCTATTTTCTCCCTTTACTCCCTGTTTCTGCAAGTCAGATCAAAGGTGGTAGCTCAAGGGAACTCTCGCAGCAAAACACCTATGATTAGACAATGCCCCCTGCTTCTTTGTGGATCTCTTCTCAATTAGAGATGCAGTGAGTGAATTGACTTTGCTTACAGTCATTACATTATTATGAGTGAATAACCCCACATATCTGCATTCCAACAAAAGCATTAATGAAAGTTGTCTTTATGTGTTTCTGTGCTTCCTACCATTATTTGTATTTGTATAGTTTCTGGTTGCTTTGTAAAAAAAAAAAAGTTTTTTTAAATAATACAGGTTGTTGTATAATCTTCAGTTCCAATTCCACACTTACTGGTTTCTAATAACACCATTATTTGAAAGGACACACATTTACATTGGGAAAAGCAGCACATGTCTAGCATGCTGTTGTTTTAGTTGATTTAATCGGCATTTTCTATACATTAAAGTAAAATGACATCACAGTGAAGTGTATTGGCAGTGTTCCTACATTATGTGGGTGGGGAAGATAACAAAGGTTTCTATTAACAGACATGTATATCAACATTATCTAAACAATCAAGGTGTTCGGGTGTGTGTTACACAAATCTAAGTCCTTTAGTGAAGAACAATCTGGTGAAGAGATGGGGTTGCTAAGGTAACAGGCAATACTCTCTTGCATGGAAAATTTAAACCAGACAAGGAGGCTGAATAAAAACATAATAGTACATTATAATTACAGCTCATGTACAGTACAGTATTGAATGATCAATAAGCATTAATTACATGTAAACACAATGCAGATTTCTTTGGAGGTTTATCTAATGTAATGTTATATGTCCATGCATAATTCATAATTTATTACAAAATTATAAGGTATAGTTTTTTTCTTATTGATTTTTGCATGATTCCTGCGTGAACTTGATTGCAATATGCTAGGGATTATTTAGTATAACAAAGTGACTAAAGAATTAAGAGTAGACCAAAGCTGTCAACAGAGAAGGAAAGTAAGGAAAACAATTCAAGTTGACAACTTGCAAATATTTTAATAATCTGGGACAAATAGACAACTTCTCACTTAACACAAAGAGACAAACAGAAATACTGTTGATCTGCAAAGCTAAGGGGACCTACAAAACAATCATACACTCTAAAAAATAAATGTTTTCAACAGAATCAAAAAGGGTTCTTTGGTTCACAATCATAAGGGAACCCCTATTTGGTTCCATTTGACACTGGTTCCAAATGATTCCATGTAGACCTTTATCAAAAGGTTCTTCATAGCACCTTTAAGAACGAAATTGTTCTTAGCTTTTGAAATATGTAGAACGTGGAATATGGTTATACGTGGAACCATGTCAGAACCGCTTATAGTACTATGTGGCCTCATATTTGTATCCCTAATGGTTCCATACAGCACCACATCACAGCCCCAAATGGTTCCATAAAGAACCACATTGAATCTCCAAATGGTTATATGTGGTACTGTATTAACTCTCCAAAAGGCTCAATGTAGCCCCATATTAAAACCCCAAATGGTTCTATATAGCCCCATATTCATATCCTAAATTGTTCTATATCACACTATTAAATGGTTCAATATAGCCCCATCCTAAAAACCAGTGCAACATTCACCTTTTGTATGGAAATGGAAAATAAAAATACCTTTAATGGTCAAGGTTCAAGTGAAATCAAGAACAGTTTTCTATTGACTTTTATTGTGAAAGAAATGTTTCAATTAAAAGACATCACTTTTTCCAATGTCAATTTCACATTGCAATAATAATAATAGGGTTATAGGGTTAAGCTAAGGGGGGGGGGGGGGGGGGGGGGGGACAAAAAAAAAGAGGTTTGTGTTGGGTTCTGGCCCCCCGTTGGTGAGCCTCT
>JAVQIZ010122547.1:0-14746 GCA_036023535.2 Galaxias brevipinnis | reverse complement strand
GTGTGTGTGTGTGTGTGTGTGTGTGTGTGTGTGTGTGTGTGTGTGTGTGTGTGTGTGTGTGTGTGTGTGTGTGTCCGTAGCGTACCGAGGGACCCGTCAGGGTTCATCCCCAGCCCTCTGGATCGCTACAGACAGATCCTCCTGCCTGCCCTGAGACTCTTCCAGGTCATCCTAACCTCCACCACCACCCACCACCAGCAGGGGGCAGCACAGGTAATACCCCAGCACCATCTGTAATGGGTAGACTGTTTCACTGATTTAGTGAAGCGTGCTTCACATTTGTTGATATAATGCCAAACTGAAGTGCAAAAACAGTGATGGCTTTACTTGCATACCAAATTTGAGCTGTATGTCATTTAATTGTGTGTGTGTGTGTGTGTGTGTGTGTGTGTGTGTGTGTGTATGTGTGTAGGTCCTCCAGTGGCTCATGGTCCATGCAGACACCATCCAGTCTCTGCTGCGCTGTCAGGAGCTGAGTATCGGGGCTCTGCAGCAGCTCTCTATGCTCACAGGCATCATTAGCAAAACCGCCCTGCCAGGTAATAACACTACGGATCATATCAAATAACATAATAATAAAAATTTTACTTTCAAGACACTCAAGGTCAGCATATAGATAAACTGACTAGGCTGGGAGATCCGTATTCAGTTAGAATGCATGTTGTGTTTTTAGATATTTTAAGGCATTGATGGATGTATTGCACTGTTTCAGCATTTGCCAACATGCAATCAAACAGCAGAATAATTGCAAATTGATTTTGTTTGTGTGTGCGTTGTAGGAGGCCTGGAGATGGGTGGGGAGGTCAACAGCGCCGCCCTACTGGAGTTCCAGGGACACATTAACAGATTCCAGGTGGTGGAGCGTGATCCAAAAAAAAACACTTGCAAAAAATGCAATATACATTCAGAAAAATCATAACGACATGACACAAAACCTTCAGTCACATGCTGAGCCCTCCGTCTTGGAGTAACCTTTTCTTTAACGGACCAGAACCCTTCCCGACGTTATCAGCTCTTTCTAACGGGCTTTCCCCCCCTCTCCTCCCTGTCTGTGCTCAGCGCCAGTGCCTGTTCCTGCTGGGCCGGCTGACGGGCAGCGAGCGGGAGCGCCTCCTCAAGCAGACGGAGGCCGCCGCCCCCGGAGAGTCTGCTGAGCGGCGGGAGGAGATGGAGGTTGCCATGCAACAGGTCAGACACGGAGCACAATGGGATTTTATGTTTTAAAATGGAGTGGGAGGTTTGAGATGGCGGAGGATTTGGCTAGTATGGTGTGAACATGGAGCCAACAAACGCAAGTGCTGAGGTAGACATAAGCTGCTGTGAACGCTTTGATAGACGGAAGGATAATATTTATTACCTGGGGATGGGAAAAAAGTAAGGGATAGATGGTGAATAGCGACATGGAACAGGGGAGAGATGTGAAAAGTTAAGGATGGCAAAATAAACGGACTAAAGAATGAAAGACAGAGCCATGTGGATACAAACACTATAAATAGAGACAGGCAGAGAGACGGTTCTCCTCATGGTTAACGTGGTCCGCTGGGCCCCTCCAGGTCTGCGCTAACATCATGGAGTACTGCCAGACCCTGCTGCTGCAGAGCTCCCCCCAGGCCCAGTTCAGCATCTGTCTCTTCAGCCCCACCGTCAACGAGCAGGCCGGCAGGGACGCCGCCCGCCCAGGTCAGTCTGTCTGTGTGTGGGTCTGTCCGTAACTCTATTGCCCAGGACTGAGCCATGTGTGCCAATTGTGTTTTGGCATTCCAGCTTCTGAATCGAACCAAAATCATCAAAATGTTGTTTTTATTTTTTTTTTAACCAAAATCCAATCTATCTTAATTTTTGTAGTTGGTTGTGTGTTCAAATGCTCTGGGCTCCTTTACCAGTGTGTTCCTCTTCGTCCTCCAGACCTGGCCCTGCCCTCCATGCTGTACTCCCGGGTGCCCAGCCTGGGTCTGGTGCTCTTCCTGCTGAAGAACAGCGCCGCAGACTTCTTCCGCTTCCACCAGAGCCACAGAGCGAGCCTGGGCAAGCTGCAGAGCCTGGAGCAACTGCCCCCCGAGGAGCTAAAGGAGGTACTCATCCTCATAAGAATATTCATAATAATACATTTTAATGAATATAACTGAATGCTTGTTTAAAATAGTTACAATAGTACAGGTTTTCAAAATATGTTGATGTATACAAACAATATCATTTTGATATTGATACTTCATATGTGCATTCATATTTTATTTGTAATAAATGTTTTGTTAAGAATTTATAGATTTTTTGCACAAAGAAAAACATGTTTAGTCTGCTGAGATTATTTCCCCCCTGAAAGTAGCGTTTGTACACTCTCTCTCTTTTTTTGTCTCTCTGTCTCTCTTTTTGTGTCTCATCTTGTCTCTGTGCGTAGCTGTGCCAAGCCCTGGTCTCAGGTTCTGGAGGCGTGGAGAAGATCTCGTCGGTCCAGAGGAGCCTGCTGGCCAAGAGACGTCTGGTCCAGCTCATCAACAACCGAGCCAAGCTACTCTCCCTCTGCTCCTGTATCCTCTTTTTACCACACTCATTAAGAACCAGTGTCCTTTTAAACTAGGAAAACAAACTACACTCCCAAGGGTTAAAATGAAAAAAAAGGATGAATGTTTTTTCTTAGACTATACAAACTAAGCTACCTAGGCTTAAAATAGTAAAACAGATTACTACACTTTTGATTGAAAATATTTCAAACTACAGTAGTATGTTTATGAAAGCTTATTTGCAGCATTAATGCTCTACATTTGTTTGCAAAAACAAATTTGCTAAAACAAGTTCGTAATGAATATTGAAATGGTTGTAGTTAACGATGCAGTAACGTACTTCCAAACTGTGCCTTAGTACCGTACAGTTTTGTTAAATATCTTCAACTACCAACTCAGATCTTATAGAGACCTGTCTGTTTGTGCTCTGGCGCCACCTGGAGTACTACCTGCTGTACTGCACCCCCTCTGACACCAAGGACTCTCTATCTGGAGGCAGCATCTACAGATCACGCCTGGCAGATGGTATGACTGGTGCTTGGTTCAGAACAATAAAAAATATAACAAGTGCTGGTTTTAGACACATTGTTGTAAAATTCACAATACAATAATTTCTTTTTATTTTATTGCTCCACCATATCAAAACATATATTTATAGTACTGACATACCTTACTGGTCTTCAGTATGTTAATAATGCCTTGTTTAACGCCAGATTTTATGCTGATATTCCGTACAGGCCTTAATTATGTTAAAAATGCTGTGTTTAACTCCAGATTATTGTACTGATATGCCTGGCAGATCTTAATTGTGTTAATAATGCTGTTTTACTCCAGACTCGTTTGGGGGACCCCGTCTGGGCCTGTCCAGAGTCAGCCAGCAGGACCTGGTGCAGGTAAGAAACCACAGAATCTCTGCTGTCTCCTTTTGGTCATCAGCAAGTGTTACAGCGTTTTATGTGTTTTATTGAATGCTTATTATGTATTAGATATGGATTTTTCCCCCCTCCATTATGTCTAACTTATACTCCCTTCTTTGTGTGTGTGTGTCCGTCCGTCCGTCCGTCCTCCAGCTGCAGAGCGACATGGGGGCGGTGTTCGGCGAGGCCCTCCAGAGGAAGCTCCTGGAGGTGGAGGGGCAGTACAGCCAGGTCCGCTCCCGCTACACCTTCATCCAGGCCCTGGTGCGAAGGATCCGAGGCCTGCTCCGCCAGCCCAAGAGTTGAGCCGACAGAAAGACTCACACTGACTGACAGACTGAAAAGGACACACACTGCTCTAGCAGCATATGAACTGAGTCATCAATTCTCTCCCGCGCACTTGTGTTTCAGCCTTTGGTCTACACTGACCGATACGACCCACACACCTTGACTCTGGGCTACGGCGAACAGAATGGACAGAGTAAATGTTCCCCCAAAGGACATGACATGGACTTTCTTTTTCTAAAACGAGCTGCCCCGCATTGCAGGACAAGATCTATCCAAGATTTGTTTTCTATCTGAAGTCACCCCTTTATACCCTGTTCTTACGATGTCTTGTATATTATTATTAAAAGGCCTTCTGGTAGATGCTACAAGGCTGTATTTGTTAACAGCCAATGATGACATTAGCTAGAGCTGTGCAATTGGACGGAAATGCCTATAGAATGAACAGCGCTCCAACGGGAAATTACAAAATACACTTGTGCTTCTTAAAGAGGTATGGATTTGGCAGGTGGAATCTAATTTGCTTTGGGTATGATTGCTGAACTTGTGTTTTTTTCTATTGTGAAAATAAATAATTTTCTAAAGTGATTCAGTCTCCAAGGTTGAATCCTTGTGAAAATATTGGCTTCTGTTCTGGGGAAATTAAAGTAGAAGTGCGTGTGTGGTAACTAAAATAAACAGTTATTATGATTTTGAAAGGCAGTTTTTTTTTACGTCCTGATTTTAGCTCGTCTTGTAGGCTTGCATTCTCATTCCATTACAAATAACATCAGGTAAATGATTACCAAAGAACAAAGAAATAATACTTAATCTTGCATTATTTTATTACAAGGTACACTTTATAAGAGTGTAAAGTGCGTAGATCATCAACCTTTAGGAAAGAAAGGAGGGGGGGGGGGCTTGGATTGAGGGCCGTCTACATACAAAACCCAATTTTACATTTAGATCCTATAGATGAGAGATGTGCTTTTGTGTGTGTTTGTGTCTTGAGACAGGACACTACACATTGTCTCTACTGAGCGACTGGGTGGAACGTCTGCAACAGGGGCTACGTATACAAAACATTCACACACAGGTTATAGGCACGTAATCCCCAAACACTGCAGTTGTAGGGGGACTGTTTACTACGTCTTGTAGGGTATCGGCGTCACTGGGGAATATGTGGCTCATGACAGACTATGTGACTAGGCTCCTTTAAGATAGATGACTCGATGGAGTTACTGTAGTATTAAGTAGAGGTGGAGGTACTTTCATGTCTGTAACTCTCCTCTCCCATTCTCTTGAGTGGAGAAACCAATATGGAGAACTAAAACCTAGAGGGGGTCGACGCCGATGAAGGTGCCTCGGCTAAAATAAACAGAGCTTTGTTAAATGAACAAGGGACGATTTAGAAAATGCTTGTGCTGCTTTTCATACTCTTCTCTTTCGATTATCATAATTCTATAAATTACTTTTAAATAATACAATTAATTACAATATATAAAACAAACACTTTTATACATATATCTTCCCATTGTGTCAGGTCTTTCTAGGATTGTGCCAGTTGGTTGGAGACACAGGTTCAGTGGAGCAAAGGCTTTCTTCCTAATATGAGCATCTGCTGCATATTAAAAAAAACATAGAAATTAACTTCTATTAACTCGGATGGGATCTAGTCTATATACGTCTAATAAACAATCTCATTTTTACATACTGTAGCTGTACAACCAAGATACAACCGTCATTTTGCCTGTAACAAAACTGTCGTTCGGCTGTGGACGCATATGTCATCCACTATCAGTCTCGTTGGTCCAGGTAGGACCCAGAACAGCATACCTCAATGACGATAAACGGTCAGATTAAAAAGAGGATTAAAGAACATCCTATTCCTAGCCATTGTCCCACAGTCGGTACAGTAATCTTTCACAGCAAATGAAGTGTTTGTGCTATTGGACCCGAGAGGGCCTCAATTGTAGAGGCCGCTTTGGGATTAGAAGGATGACAAACAGATTCTGCTCTAGGTATTATGTGGGAATGCCTTTAGTGCCTTGCATGTTAATCCAGGGGCGCTTCAGCACTATTAAACTAGATGGCTTTAGGGGTTACAGCAAAAATATAGACTCAAGTCTCTCAGTATCCATCCTGGTGAAATTGCGAAACAAACCTATAGGTTTAATTAGATTAAGTACTTGGAATACTTACTTTCACAAGACTCAATGAGTCTGACTGGTGTGATCTGATTCTATACTTTATGACTGGGGATTTAAACAATGCCCCCCAGTTGACATGAGCATAGCTGTCACCATGGCAATGGAGAAAAGCACTGGTCATACCATTTGTCAACCTCACCATTACATCATACTTAAGTTCTTTCTGTATAATCAAAGCATTGATTCTTTGCACATTTCTAAAAACACATTTGTTCCTTGTAGACAGAAAAAAAACAGATTATATACAGCAACACAGAGCCGATTTGTAGTAGACGAGACAGTGTAGTATGAACACAACCAGTCCACTTGATTCACATATATATGGAAGACCTGGGTCGTCCATTGGTTGGCTCAACAGGCAGAACCTCCTTATGGGTCCTAACAGATCTGGTGCAGGCTCCCTGTAATAGTGCCTGTCCAAAAGTAATAAAAGCGATTCTAAGGTGCCCCCACTTCCCTAGTGTTGATTGTACCAGAACATTGTTTATTTAATGATGTATTTCTTTACATTCCAGCACAGCTCTAGTTAGTGGTGTCGTCAATCCCCTCGCTTGTGATTGGTAGAAATCCAGGAAGTGAGATTGCCAGGCAGAAGCAGCTTATCCAGCACTGATTTTCCACAGTTTTTTTTGGGAGTGAAATTCCTACCCCACCTGGGTAATACGAGGTGTTCAGGCATTTGAGCATATCCACCCCTAAGTCTCTAGTTGGGGCTGTGGTAGTCCTTCGCTACAAACAACATGCACTTTATGCAGATTCACTGCCGGCCTCTTGCATCGAGTTGTCCAGGCTGGCCGTGCCATCGTTGGGCATCGGGCACTCGGGAACGTCCCCTGTCACCGCCACCTTGATCACCTTGAGCCAGCGCTGCTTCAGCTCGTCCGTCTCCGCGGCAAAACTGTGGACCGATTTGGACTGGGAGAGGCGGAAGCTGGACGGAGGGTCGGCAGGCCGGGGGCTGTCCTCCACAGAGTAGCCCAGCATAGGGATGGTGGACTGGGCCTTCACGTCCTGTCAGAGGGGGGTATTATGGAGCATTAAAAAAATAAAAATAAATAACACTTTTTGAGGACTTAAGGACTTTTTGAGGCATTTTCTTAAACAGAGAAGTAGACTTTTTTTTTTTCATTCGGACAATGCATATTTATGACATATAGTTAAAAGCCATTGTTAATTGTTTACAATAGTGCCTTCTGAAACCATGCATGAGATCGAGTGGAAAACAGGCCAAGTTACATTCCTAAATAACTGCATCCATTACAATATATTGCAGACAAAGATCTTGCATCTTTTTAAACAATAATATAAACCTTTAATAATGAGGCAATTTGATGCTGTGAGACACAGGAAATCTAACTCTACACAGTCTAAACCTTCTTTAAACTTCTCCAATCCACCACCCCCCCCCCCAAAAAAAATCCAATGTCTTCTAATCCACTGTCCCGTGCTCTTGTTCTCTGTTGACTTTGGTCTCACCTGGGGTGCTCCGTAGAGGTAGAGCACTAGCGCCTCTTTCTGGGGGATGACACACCACACCCTCTGCCAGGGCTTGGTCTTCTCAGAGTACTGCAGGAAGCCGTGCATGATGCTGCTGCCCGAAAACTGCGCCGCCTCGATCTGGAGACCACGACAGCGCATGAATTAAGATGGTGTGGACGTGTCGAAGGTGTGTTTGTGTGTGAGATACGTGTGTGTGTGTGTGATAGAGTGAGAGAGAAAGAGAAAATAAGAGAGAGAGGGGGGGGGGGTAAAGTTTGAAAAGGAGAATGTGCATGTGTATGCGTCTGTGTGTTTCAAGTGTCACAATGACAACATTGGTGTGTGTGTGTGTGTGTGTGTGTGCGTGTGTGTGTTTGCGTGTGTGTGAAGGTCCTGACCTCCAGAATGCCCTTTTTCTTGCCCTCCGTCTTCTCCTCGCCCGTCAGGGTGGAGAAGCAGTCCCGGCACACCTTGTTCGTCTTGTTGTTGTCGTACTCCAGAGCCACCTTGTTATCGGAGCATTTCCAACACACCACCTTCGAGAGTCCCAACAAAACCAGAGTCAAAGCAAAGCTCTGCCTGTGATACAATAGCACACACGTGCTGAGTAAACCTCCTTTAACTACACGCTCACTTCACATGGCAGACTAAAGTGTTACAGCACGGCCATAGGAAGCGATGTCTTTGTTTAGTTGGAGTGCGACAGAGGGTTTTGGATGACTCACGTAGCCGCACGCTCGACAGTGGTGTCGTCGTCGAGTCAGAGCGTTGAAGGGCTCCTTGCACTTCATACACATGGTCACTTCGTTGTCCCGGATCCAGCGAGGGGCGCGCTTCCCCAATTCGGCCGTCTGTGAACAAGAGACCGAGAAATAAAGCAATATAAAATAAAATTTTTACTTTTTTTTAATGTCTGTAACAAGATGACCAAAAAATAAAAACCGAATTGGATTATGTGTTACAGGCAGAGGTATGGACAAAAAGGTCTTAACAGAAAACAACAAATGTGATGTTGAATGACAGGGAGAGAAGCTACATTCGACGTTGACGGGACTAGTTCCATATTGAGTCATGATAATAATTGCATATGGGATATTTTTCTATTTCCTGCACACTAGGAAACCACAGCGAGACATACCGATACTTCCTCCACGTCTTTGGAAGCTGACTTGAACGTCTCGTTCTTCTGGTGGAAGATCTCAATGGTCTCCTGGAACGCCTAATTAAATGCACAATACAGTCTGTGAGCTAATATTGTCACCTAGTTTTGAAATAATTTTGAAAAACTCTTTGCGTAAAGTTAAAATTTAAAGAATATATAATCATGTATACCTTTATCCAAGATGCCTTGTCCTGTTCTGAGCTGAATAGAGAGAACAAAATGATCAAAAGAGCAATGATCTTGTTTTGTGTTGAAAGAAAGTATTGACACTTTATCTTTCTAAAATAGCTACGCACACCTGGAGTCGTAACGGCAAAGAGACTTAGGTGTGGTCCAAAAAGGTAGCAGTAAAGTAATGTATGGGCTTACTGCAAGTGTGTGTTTGAAGGATTCATTTTGAGATTGGGGTTTACATCAAAGGTTTTAAGAAGGGTTCAAACGATATGTGGAGCAACATAGGAAGGGGCCGGAAATGGAAATTTTTTTACGTCTGGGTAGGGAGGCCTACATTTTTACTGTGGGGGCCATTTTGAAGACACACGTCCTTCCTACCCCATTCCCCAAAACCCGACCTCACATTTCCCCTTTAAATCATCTCAGTGAAGGATGTTTGAGTTTGGGCGAATAGTAAAAGATGTTGCCTACGGTAAATTTCTACTGTGACGTTTGCAACAATTTCTTTAAAGTTTTTTTAATTCTCTTGGACCCCCTTATCAGTGTGTGTAACAGATGCTTTACCTGGCCTGCAACTCCAGGGTCCTCTCTTTGCCGGACACCTGGAAAGTGTGGGGGTAGTCCTCGTTAGAGGTCTCTAGCACCTTCATGCCGTCGATGCCGATCCGCGTCCGCACCGTGTATTTGGCCCCACCCAGGCTGAACTTGGGGACGCAGTACAACAGCATGTTGTTGAACTGGAGAGAAAATGGAGAGGATGACACGATGGTCAACACGGTACATCACAGTAATGGTCTATCTATACATTATCTATACTGTATACTTAGAGTAGAGACATTTAAAAATGACTCTAATTTATTATATCAATAGCAATACATTCTTAGATATAGATCTTTAAGTACTATAACTATAACAACGTGTTTGTTGATTCAATATCTATGTCTAAAAACAAACATTTGTCTTGTATGCATCTCTATGGTGGTTGGTAGCTTTTCTCTCTGACGTTAACAACACTGGTTGAGTGTGACCCCCGTGGGCGCGTCTCACCAGGAAGAGGTATCTCTCCATGGCCGACGTGTTCCTGGCCGCCAGCTTCAGGATGTGCCCGTCCTTGATGAACTCGTTGGAGGCGTTAACGATGTCCTCCTCCTCTCCCAGCATTTCATAGATCTCCAGCAGCTTCTTGAGGTTCTCCTGTGTAAAGCAAGAGATTATAGGAGCGATCAGCCGGACGTCACAATAACAAAAACTAATTTCCGGGTGGCGGAAGTATCGCCTCCAACTTAGGGAGACGGCTATAAATTCCTAAACACAGTAGATTAAAGCGTATTCTCTCACTCAAAACTGTTACTTCCGCCACCCGGAAGTGTTGCTAGGGCCTTTGTTTACAAACATACTGATCTCTCGTATTGAGTTAAGAATAGCTTTTAAAGAGTTGATTAAACCATTCCAATCAATGTGTTTACAGTTTTTGTCTGTTCAAGGTAATTATATCAATGAATACTAAATGAATACTAATTAATATTAAACTAATTAATATTAAACTATGACAGTAAGTGTGACGTTTTGGGAGTCGAGTTTTCGCAGCGCTTACAGATTTTCGGATGGCACTGTTGGAGTGAGTGGCTGCCATGGCGATGATGTCTAACGACCCTGGGGAAAGAGAGAAAAAGAAGATGATTAACTTTTTTAATTTTGATAAAAAGAAATAAATCCAGAGAATAAGTAATACATTCCTTAAATTCTGGTCCTACTTTATACCAAGGTTCTGGTAATTGTTTCCAGCAAATCCTCATGCGTACACAGAAAACCCACAGGTTGATTCCTCTTTATTATAGGTATATTCAGGGCTGACAGTTTAACTTAACTGACTCTGCTAGTGGAACAAAATATGCAATAGCACATACTTCAAAATGGCAGCTTACAGCAGGGTTTATGGAGATGATGGTTCAAAGTGCCTCACCTAGCTATTGCCTGAACACTGTAATTTCCAGTCCTAGTACTATCTGCTCTATTATTATTGAACTGCACAGCAGTGTTTGTGTGTGTGTGTGTGTGTGTGTGTGTGTGCGTGCGTGCGTGCGTGTGTGTGTGAGTGTGTGTGTGTGTGTGTGTGTGAGAGAGTGTGTGAGAGTCGTCCACTCACTCTCTGCATCCTGCCGGTCGGGGTGGTCCCGGGGCAGCTTCTTCAGATAGTCTTTGAGCAGCATCTCATAGCGTGGGACACGCTGAACCGGCTCCAACATGTGGTGCTGCAGGGTGAGGTTCCCGCACGCCTCCTTAGTCTGAGCAACAACAACAACAACAACAACAATAACAACCGACGTCAACAAACATTAGGAGATGTTTACTGTGTTTTTTTTACAATTTTATCCAATTATCATGTGTCTCTAGGCGGACACATAAAAAAACAAAACACAGATTTTGATATTCTGTAAAGTAAGAGAATAATACACATTATAATGCTTGAGTGGCTATTCCAGGAATATTCTGAGAAAGCTGATATTTATTGTCTACTTCTTAACCAATTTAGATACCTATATATCCTTGTTTTGTAATACCTACAACAATACAGTTTGTTATTTGTACCACCGTTTCCTGCTGTACCAAGACTGTTTATAAGCAGCCCCACATCAGCTTAGATTCACACCAGAGTTAATTACTGTTACACTGAGTTCTATTAAAAGCTCATAGCCACAAAGCTCTTGACTTATCAACAGTAGATTTGCACTTAACAAGGCTGGAGAAAACCATTAAGCTTTTTCTCTCTTTTTGGTTTATTTCTTGGTATTTTTCTTTAAGTGTATATTGATAATCTATATAGAGCGACATACCTTTGTGCAAGATGAAACATATTGTACTCATACAAGGTTGCAAGGTGGCAACGCCGCGAACGACAGACCATTTTGCCAGTGCACTCAGCTCAGTACCTGAATCTCCTGGATGATGAGCTTAAACTGTGGCGAGCGCTCCGTCCACTGTTTCAGCAGCTCCATGGCCTGCTCAAAGTTCTTCACATACTCGGCGTACATCTTCAGGAAGGGCGTGAGCTTCAGCAGGATGTCCCCGATACGAGGCGTGGACGCCCTGAGGAAGGGAGGGAGGAAGGGAGGGAGGGAGGAAGGGAGGGAGGGAGTAAAGGACGGTCAGACACACCAAGGTTGACAGTTGGGCGTCCATCACCAAGGGGCTAATTAGAGGAGGACTCTGACTCTGGGTCACGGTGCAGGGAGGGACCGCAGTCAGATAGTCCAGACGCAAAACGTTGACACTTGTAATTATCGCTAAATATAACTATTTCATATGCTTACAGTATGTGATTCTAGTTTAGCCTTTTTAAATTAATCTGAACATTATCTTTCACTGCGTTTTTATTTTATTTTATATAATTGAATGTTCGCCCTAAGCAACAAGACCCGTTAGCATCGCTAAAGACACCTGTCATTAAGCAGTTCGCAGTGACAAACACCAGACATGGTGAGATTACATTAGACACTTTTAGTGAAGTGAAAGGTAATGTTTGTCAGAGACAAGCAGGTTACGGGCCCTATGCAGTTCACCACAATTTAGAAAAAAAACAACTGCATCCCCTTTTTCACAGAGATACTATCTTGACTCATTTATATAAACTGCTTTAAGCTTGATATAACGAGCATACTAAAAGGTTTTAGTCTATATGTACTGAACAGACAGTAGTTCTCTATGGGAACTCAACCTGGGTAAAGAAATTAAGCAGCTATAATTTACTAATCTCCTCTATATGAACCATCTCATACTGATCTAAGATAAACATGAGGCATTAAGGTAAGCGTATGCCTATCTCTCTCTCTTTAAGTTACGGACACAGATTAACACCTCCCTCCATCCCTCGCTCTCTTCCTCCCTTAACCCCCCACTCCCTCCTTTAACCTATCTCTTCTGCTACATCCCATCCCTCCCTCTCCTCCCCCTGTAAGTCTCTCACCATTCTCCCATGCGTTTCTCCAGGTCTGGGAGCAGGAACTGCCTGTGGAAGGTGTTGATGGAGCAGATGTTGGAGAAGATGTTTTTCACCACGTCCACAGGGAACGTGCCTTTAGCCGCCTCCTCCATCAGCCTGACGCTAAACTCCTGGGAGGGACGCAAAACTATGTCAAATGTGTGACATCAAATCAAATAAAAACTTGTGCGGTCAGAAAATATAGAGGATGATAAAATAGAGAATACATAAGTGCACAGACATAAAAATAATAGCATTCAATGTGATATTTTGCCAGTGAGTCAGAGACATATTTCTTCCACGTCCAACCGTCTTGTCATATCATCCACATGGGTTTAGAGAAAGAGGTCTGTCGACCGGCTGTGTAAACTAAGCTAAGGTAGGTCTAAGGTAGGTCTCAGGTAGACCTCACCTGGTCCAGCAGGATGGGTTTGAACATAGAGACTACAGGTGGGAGCTAGGTTAAGCTAAGGTAGGTCTGAGGTAGGCCTCACCTGGTCCAGCATGTTGGGTTTAAACCTAGAGATTGCAGGTGAGAGCTAGGCTAAGCTAAGGTAGGTCTCAGGTTGGCCTCACCTGGTCCAGCAGGATGGGTTTAAACCTAGAGACTACAGGTGGGAGCTAGGCTAAGCTAAGATAGGCCTCAGGTAGGTCTCACTTGGTCCAGCAGGTTGGGTTTAAACCTAGAGATTGCAGGTGAGAGCAAGGCTAAGCTAAGTTAGGCCTCAGGTAGGGTTTAAACCTAGAGATTGCAGGTGGGAGCTAAGCTAAGCTAAAGTAGGCCTCAGGTAGGGTTTAATTCTAGAGATTGCAGGTGGGAGCTAAGCTAAGCTAAGGTAGGCCTCAGGTAGCGTTTAAACCTAGAGATTGCAGGTAGGAGCAAGGCAAAGCTAAACTAAAGTAGGTCTCAGGTAGATCTCAGGTAGGTCTCAGGTAGGTCTCAGGTAAGTCTCACCTGGTCCAGCAAGTTGAGCCGCGTGACGTATGCCTTCTCAGTCTGCAGCAGCTCGTTGGCGATCTTAAAAAGCTTCTGTTCGTTTGTCTCCTGGAACCAAGCAGAGAGAGTGTGTGTTATGGATCATATGTGTGAAGACCAACTAAAGACCAACTAAAGACCAGAAATACCCTGATCCAGATCAAAAGCTCTCATAAGTGGTAAAGAAGTCACTCTCCGCGATCTTTAGTGACAGGGTCATGTCTGCATGTATGAGGGCTTGGTATAGAAACTATGATACCTCACTGAAAGTAGCAGTGTGTCCTCTGTCCACAGAACTAGCTACAGTCTGATTTCACTTGGCTAACATGTCAAGTAAAGGTTTTTTGGACCTATGGATATGCTTACAGATCTAGTATGAGTTTACACTGATCTTTAATCTATCAGTAACACCACTTCAACACTTCAAGGATGAAACCTAATTACAAATGACATCAAATGCATTTAAAAAGCACTTTTCACAGACTAAGACTTAATCTATATTAATCTATGTAAATCATTGAATCTTCAACAGGATGTAGTTTTAAAGATCCAAATAGAACATAATGCCATAAGTGAGTATGACGCTTATCACATTGTTCAGGACATTGGTCACAAGACAACAGCCTATGTTGTTGAGGTTCACAGTGCCACAAACAAAGGCCAACACAGCCTCATTCAGACCTTCACCTCCGCTGTTCCCCTGCACCTGGGTTCTCATTCTGCTTGACTTCCTGTGTGGTTTTTAGTTGGCGCTACCACCTCACGTTACCTCACACCCCCAAGGTACCCCTTTACCCACACACACACAAACACACACACACACACACACACACACACACACACTGTAACACGCACCCACACACTGTAACATGCACCCACACACTAACACGCACACACCAGTACAACAACAGAATTCTATAGCTATATATCTAGTGCTCTTTTCAAACAGATTCTTACTCAAATGTACCGCGAAAGAGAGGAGAGAGGAAGCAAAAGAAAAAGCGGGAAAGAGAAATGATGTTTGTGATGACACAAAGGCCTGCACACAGAGGAGGTCAACACGTCACTGAGGCAATATTGTACTGTG
>JAVQIZ010122510.1:0-10122 GCA_036023535.2 Galaxias brevipinnis | reverse complement strand
TCTGTAGACTACAGCTACTTAATAAAACCAGCAGTATGTAGACTATACCTTGAGCCTCATGTCCCTGGTGTGTCTCTCCAGCTCCCTCCTCAGCTCGTCTGGGGAAAGCTTGTCCACGTCCAGCACTGAGTGTTTCCACTCCACCTGCTCCACACTGTGGGGGTCATGGGACACGTAGGAGCCCAGCCTCACCTTCCTCAGCGTGTGCCAGTAGCCGCGGTACGCCCCCTGGAACTCCCCCACCAGGTCGGCCAGCGTCCGGAACTCCAGGGGTTTGTACATGAGGTCCTCGCGCCGGCTGATGCCCAGGGCGCCGAAGCGTCCGCCGCAGTGGAGGCCGAGGACGATGTGGTGGAAGTGGTTCCCTGAGAACTGGGTCTTAAAGCTGAGGGGGAAGCGCTCCACACCGGGCATGCTGTTGGTGAGGTAGCTGGACACACTAGGGGTCAAAGAAAACGCACAACATATAGTATTCATCTGTGTCGCTGCTCCTTGTACCTCTACCTCTCCTTCTTTACTTTACTATCACATTTTCACATACATATTTTATTGGGATTCCCTTATATTACTTGTATTATTGTTCAAATATTTTATTGTGCTCCATAAAACACAGTCAAATTCCTTATATTTGTTGACATACTTTGCAATAAACCTGATTCTGCTTTTGTTTCTGATACACATGTAAACCAACACACACACAGGACTCATTCCAAATCTTGTCCCCAAATACTGAATTTATTCTTATATCTGATAAAAGCAAAAGGAAATCACTATTTATGCTCAATGCGTGATCCCCAATAGTAATTAAATAAATGTGTCTGTGTGTTTGTGTGTCTGTGTGTAAGCCTTCAGGCTTAGCTCAGTCAGCAGGCTGGGTCCACTCAGGAGACTGGTTGACTGTATCTGTCATGCCATGGAAGGATACATTCCCAGAATGACTGCCTCCAGACATTTGATTGGTAGAGCCTCCCGTGTCATCTCCTTGGCGATGTCCATCAACCTATAAGAGAGAGGATATGGAATACAAGGCCCCAATGACAGATGACGAGAGCAAGTCTTCTTCCTGCACCACAGGAAATGCTTCTCACCGAATCCTGGACTGTCTGACCCACTACAATATCGTGTGACTCGTCTTTATTGAGGTACTGTAGAGCATATTCGTATAAACTCAAATTATCTGGAATACAAAGAGAAAGGTTTCTTACGCAGTAAGAGGCCTGCTCTTCTTGATTTCAAAAAATTGTGTTCCTGTGTGATTGTACCTGAAAAAGACTGTTAAGTAAAACAATGGTATGGTTGAGTGAAAAATTACAAAACATTGTGAGGGCTTTGGTAGAACAGTCAACAGCGTACTTAGGCGTAAGAGACAACTACTTCAGTATTTTATTGTATTCAGAGACTTGTTTATAAATTACAGATGAGCCTCTTGCACTTAGTGGAAATCAAGTTTCTGCTTGAAAGAGCAGACGTCCTAAATAAGATCGGTGTGACTCCGGTTTATAAAAACACTGGATCAGGCTTAACACACAAAAGATCCCGACATATCTGACAGGTTATGAAAACTGTGTGTGGTTAAGAATATGACACCAGATGCAGTCTATATCTATGACAGTACATGCTGCACATGGAAGAAGGTTGAGCTAACCAATCATGTTTTACAGTGACAGTATTTGGCCAGGCATCAACAAGGCACAGCAGCAACAGTCCTACACGGAAACATCTTTATCATCCTACTTTGGCTTTTTCAAAAGTGAGCTCAATATAGTCAATATTGCACTACTTTTAAAGGCTATTAGCTGATAAGATAACTACTCAAAGATCCTAAGCATAGATCGACCTTAGTGGAGGAGATGCGGTAGTTTAACGTCAAATGATAAAAGATACTGCAGGTCCCTGATGTATTTCTGTATGGCTTCCAGGCGCAGTGGGATACTGGTGGTAGGCTGATATGTAGGCACACACGGTGGGGGAATCTATGAACACAGCAGACAGACAAACAGGCAGGCAGGCACGCAGACAGACAGGCAGGCAGACAGACAGGCAGGCAGGCACGCAGACAGACAGGCAGACAAAATAGACAGACACATAGACCGGCCCACATACAGGCACACACACAGACAAGCGGAGAACAAATTAGTTTTGTGGCACAATTGTGTTACAGATTGCAGCTGGAGGACGGGCTGTTCCCCTGCCCCTCTCCCCTCCCTCTATCTGCAACAGAACCACTGGTCCTTCACCAGCCCACCAGGCTATTACACTGACTAGGGGAAGATGACCTTCCCTTGTTGGAATGACGGAGGTAGTGCAGTGGTTCTGCAAAAATCTTAGTATCGTTGCACATTTGCAGAGTTGGCAGGAATCTATTTCGCTTTCGTTGTACTTGTATGCTGACATGTTACAAATAGAACAGAACCTGAACTTGAAAATCACCACCACTGTGGTCATTTATGGCTTTTGACAAGCTTATAGTTTCGATTGTTTAATGTATTTTAACCACGAAAGCCCACGGTATAGAACATCCGGGCAACTCCAAAATGGAAGAAATGAATAGAGTCTTACAGGAATTTGGAAGTACTGAAACTGCTATTGTTCCATAGGACTTTGCATGAGCCACTATTCTGAGTGAACACGAGATAGCATGTGAATAAGACTCACTGCGTTCTCAATGTCTTCAGTTTATCTAAAGTCCAGACATGTGAATAAGACTCACTGCATTCTCAATGTCTTCAGTTGATCTAAAGTCCAGACATGTGAATAAGACTCACTGCGTTCTGAATGTCTTCAGTTTATCTAAAGTCCAGACATGTGAATAAGACTCACTGGATTCTCAATGTCTTCAGTTTGTCTAAAGTCCAGACATGTGAATAAGACTCACTGCATTCACATTGTCTTCAATACGGTTAGATTCAAGACTGATTATGATAATTTACTATCCCTTTCTTTAATATGTCCAGACATGTGAATAAGACTCACTACATCTTCAATGCGTCGATGCTATAGTCCATAGACTATACATGACCAATGGAAGGGAAAGAGTATCCAATACTTTCCGTCGCTAGCTGCCTTTCAACTTTATCCCATGCCAGTACACATGAATGAGAATATATTGATATTCACCCCTTCCAAATTTTAAAAGCTGCTTGGCCTTTTTAGATTAACTTTCAATGGAACATCTGAGATTCTCCAATTATTTCCTTTTTAGCATGTACAACAGAAAAGCTCAAAACCGGAATTGACTTTGTCTACTTATTCCATATTATTCAATTATTCTATATTATTTTTTGTAATGGTAGACAATTTCTTGTAAAAATAAAAAAAGGATGGATTCTACTGGTGTGAACGTGGCGCTGGGCTCTCCTGATTGGTGAAGGCTACTTCCTAACCTTGGGTAGCTCGCTGTTCCCGCGGATGCCCCTCTCCAGGGCTTCTCCGTCGGGGTGAATCCGGGCGACGTGCCTCCACATCCTCTCCCAAGTCTCTACATCCACCGGCAGGCCTCCCCTGTTCACGAAGAACGGCACTCCTCCGTCCCGCAAGTCTTCCTCGCCCTCATCCTCCTGCTCCTCCTCTCTGTCCTCCATGGAGTCCACGGTGGCCCTCAGCATCGCTCCCTCGCAGGTAACCAATCCTGCCCGGGGTGCTGCTGATCTCTGTTGCCTGTCTGTCCCGTCACCGTTAAGCTGCTTGCGAAGACTCCAACAATAGCAGACTAAGTCATGACATCCTGGGAGTATTGACCACTAGCAAGTCTGAGCCTGAGGATTCAAACAGCCTATATTAAGCAGTAATTTGGAGCAATAACAACAACAGACTAGTTGCAAAATATCCAGCGTAGCCTACTTATACATCAGAATAATATATATTGTTTTTTTTCTTTATCTTCATAAATAAGAAAGTAGTATGGCGTTGCAATAGTCAAAATATAGTAAAATGCTAACGGTGCTTCAATTTAGTTGTGCGCCTAATTCCCGGCATAACCGATTTTTCAATGACAGCATAAGAATAATCTGAATTGAGTCCAAAAAAAGATCGCCTTTACCACTGTCAATAATAAAGTCTGCAAATTCCTTGTACCCGTTATTCGAGAGGGCATTGTCAGCAGCACACTAATGCCGGGTAATATTGCCCCTTCTCGTAACCTCTCAGCTGGTGCTTATTCCATTGTTCAGTTTTTCCAAAACCAGATTCTTAACGACAGATCGAGTCTTTGTCCAGTAAAAGGCGTCAGATGGAATCCCTGCTTCCCGAAGACGCCGAAAAGAACGGTCGGCGGAGACACTCCCAGATTGCCAACAGCCGCGCATGCTCCGTTAACAGATTAGTGATATTAGAGATTATCAGAGAACAGTAATCCGGCTAAATGACGTTACGCCTTGTGTTGTTTTTAGGTTACCTACTTTTGATTCCCCCGTCAAAAATGACCAAGCCATTACAAATAATTATTTATTGCCATTATTATTCCAAGGCCTCATTGGCCTGATCTTCACAAATTTAAAATAAAGTTTAGCCAAGGCATTTGTTTAGAAAGCCTTTCAAATGGTTCATAAAGTAGCGAAATTGTAACATCTGGGTCCCTGTCAAACCGAAGATAGTGAATTTATTTGTAAAAAAATAGAATAGGCCTGAAACTATCAAGAAACGAATATCTTACCATATAATCCAAGACATTATAAATCAACAGTACAGGGTGTCACTTTCTCGCTCCCTTTCTGCTTGGCACCACGTGCGGCTAGACTAGAGGAGTGAAGGGGTGTCTACCAGAGGATTGAGCATAATCCCAAACTCGCAATTATTCGCACAATCTCCCATTTGCAGTCTCACCCGTTATTTTGCAAAGGCTGGACATTTTTGACCAGGCACACCAGATTAAGTTAAATAAAGCACCCAAAAACCAACACAATGATCTACTTTTTTTTTTAACACAATTCATGTAGTGACAAACTCATAGAGCTCCAATCAAAAGAAATTATGTAACATTTTCAGATTGCCAACTTGTAAATTTGAGAACCAAGGTCTCAGGCTATCACTACTTAATTTGGATTGCATGGCCAGATAAAAGTATCATACAATAAACCAGGTTAAAAGAAATAATCATTTATTTATTTATCCCATCAAATGTTTCATAGATACACAAATGTTACATTTGTCAGAAAAGTCTCGAGAAAATAAAGACAGATTTGTCATTTTACAGATGGAAGATTTTTTACTTTTGTAATTGTTTACTTTCGTTTGTCTTGTTAGAGATGAACGTGAAAAATCACAAAAGTCAAAAATCTTCCATTTTACTACAACCACAACACCATGATATACACACTCTGAGAATTCATACTACTAAATACATAAACATAGTTTCTTGAGAGAAAAAATGTCTTGGCCTGTTAAGATCATGTATTTGTCCTGAGAAGGTTAGCACCTATGTTGATACAGTTAGTCAATTCATGGTAAAAACAGGCTGGCTCAATTCCAGCAAGCATGCTTACAACTGGCAATAACTGCAATCCCATTAGACATTGTCCCTGAGGATGCTCATTTCTGCTTTCAGTTTTTCATTTTCCTTAAAAAAAAAAAGAAAAAAAGAAGAAAAAAAAAGCGATATATTTCATTAGTTATATCTATGTTGTTACAAACATGTATTTTGAACCTCATTCCTGAAAGTAAGAAGTACAGCACACATCTCAGAGAGATGCAGAAAGAAGAGTTCTTTGAGTTACCTCATGAAGTTTGCTGTTGTCCTTCTTGAGTTTGACCAGGTATTCGATCCTCTGCTTGTGGTTCTTGTGACCCACCAACTTCCCATTCTCCTCAGACAGCTGGTTCACCTGCTTACGCAGAAATTCCATTTCCTAAAAGGAATCCATTGGCTTTGTTAAATACATTTTCATTGCAATCGAATGCAATTTACTCCACATGCGGGGCATGAGTGGAGCTGTGGGCGGTGTCACCTGCAGCAGCTTCTCCTCCTCCTGCTCGCGGAGGCTGAGCTCCCGGAGCTCCAGGCAGCGGTTCCTCAGCTCACTGGTCAGCTCCTGTACGCACGTCTGGGACTGAGACAGCAACTTCTCCTGCTGCTGCAGCCTGGATCACACAATCACAGGCTTACCCACCAGACCAAAACACCACAGGGTTACCCACAAGACCAAAACACACAGGGTTACCCACCAGACCAAAACACAGGGTTACCCACCAGACCAAAACACACAAAGGGACACACTTCAGGAACACACACACACACACACACACACACACACACACACAGGGACACACACAAAGGGACACACACACACACACACTTCCTGTGGGTTCAAATAGAGAATCCAGAGAGCCTACCTTTCCTGGGCTTCAAAAAGCCTGTGCATTACTGCAGCCTGGGAGGGGACCAAGACAGCAGGTGTTAAATAACTCAATAGCAGAGAAGGGTTAGGGTTAAAGGTTACATGGCCCAATACCAGAGAAGGGTTAAGGTCAAAGGTTAAATAACAATGTCAGAGAAAGGTTAAAGGTTAAACAGACCTTGTTGGCCCTCTCCTCCTGTAGCTCTCTCTGTACGGGAAGCATCAGAGCCTCCTCATCCACACTGTGGTACACAACATACATGAAACGTCTCCGTTACACAACATACATGAAGCCTCTCCGTCATACAACATACATGAAGCCTCCCCGTCACACAACATACATGAAGCCTCTCCGTCATACAACTTACATGAAGCCTCTCCGTCATACAACATACATGAAGCCTCTCCGTCATACAACATACATGAAGCCTCTCCGTCACACAACATTCATGACACTGTCCATCGCACGACATACATGACACATCTGTCATAAAACTCATTGTGATAGAGAAGACACGTCTCTATTAAACTGTCATTCAGAGACCACCTAATGTATGGGCCTCATCGGCAGAACTACCTGCTCCCAGTCTGGTTCTGCTGGTTCTGCTTGGTGTAGAACTTCTCCAGCAGAGCCTCGATTTCCAGACGGACTATCTCCTTCTCATTGAGCTGGACCTGAGGAAAGACAATCACCAACAGGTTACATGGAGGGAGGAGGAACCAGGGACCAAAAAAAAAACTAAAACACTGAGCCAACAGGATCCTGCTAAGACACCCCCAGTCTCACTTCATTAAGTTATTATAATACTCCATAATATTATACTATGTTATTAGTCTCTCCAGGTTCATGGCTAAGCCAGACTCTACCATGTGCACTGAACATGATCTAATCATACACCAAAAACAGCATATAGTAAAAATAATATTGTTTTCTGTCAAATAATAATACAGCATCAGTTTAAATATGTATAAAATGGAACACACACACTCACACACCTTGAGCCTCTCGATCTCCTGGTTCTTGGCCGTCCTCTCTGCGTTCATCTCCGCCAGCAGAACCTCCATGCTCATCATGGAGGAACGTCTGCTCTCCAGCTCCCTCTCACGGCTCTCCAGCAGCTGGCTCAGGTCCAGCCTGAAGCTCTGAGGGGTGTGGGGGCTCTGGGACAGAATCACAACCCTTAAAGACTGAAGCTCTGACGGGTGTGGGGGCTCTGGGACAGAATTACAACCCTTAAAGACTGAAGCTCTGAGGGGTGTGGGGGCTCTGGGACAGAATCACAACCCTTAAAGACTGAAGCTGAGGGGTTTGGGGGCTCTGGGACAGAATCACAACCCTTAAAGACCGAAGCTCTGAGGGGTGTGGGGGCTCTGGGACAGAATCACAACCCTAAAGGACTGAAGCTCTGAGGGGTGTGGGGGCTCTGGGACAGAATCACAACCCTTAAGGACTGAAGCTCTGGGGGATGTGGGGGCTCTGGTACGGAATCACAACCCTTAAAAGACTGAAGCCCTGAGGGGTGTGGGAGCTCTGGGACAGAATCACAACCCTTAAAGACTGAAGCTCTGAGGGGTGTGGGGGCTCTGGGACAGAATCACAACCCTTAAGGACTGAAGCTCTGAGGGGTGTGGGGGATCTGGGACAGAATCACAACCCTTAAAGACTGAAGCCATGAGGGGTGTTGGAGCTCTGGGACAGAATCACAACCCTTAAGGACTGAAGATCTGGCACACCATATAGCTACATATCAATTACACAATATACACAAATCTAGTGAGGTCTGAATCCAAAAAGGCAGAATAAATCCATCGGTGCAAGATGGACAATGAGGATAATAATAATAATAATTTAATTTGAGGGCGCCTTTCAAGACACTCAAGGTCACCTTACAGTATATATTACAATTACAATATACAATATAAATGAAAATGAAATATGTAATAAAAGTAATTCAGTAACATGGTAACAATACTACAGCAGTAGGGTAGGAAACAACAATGGAAACCATAATGGCGCATTAGTGAAAACACTGATAAACAAGGGGAGACAGCCGGGCACAGTACAAGGGAGCAAGAGTAAGCCAATTTGAATAAATGAGTTTTTAGTTGAGACAGGATGTGAGAGATGAGTTACCTGTTTGGAGCAGGGGGGCGTGGCATCGATGTTCCTGACGGCCCTCTCTACAGCTTCCTCCTGTCTCTTTAGCTAGCACAACACACCAGGGGGAAGTCAGGACCTCTTACTTCCAAAGAAACAACCTTTTACATACAGTACTGCACAAACAAACAGTGCTTTAAAGTAAGAATGCTTTTCCAAAAACTTAAAAAAGAATAACAATTAACATATATCAAGTAACAAAACACAAAGCGCGTGAAAAGGATATCTAAATGAAATCGATGTTTGGTCCGATCACCCTTTGCCTTTCAAACAGCATCCCCTGCCTAAAACCCCTGCACAGTACTGTATACCTATATATGTATCCTGTCCGAGCGATGTCCTGCTTTAATGTGACCTTAGTCCACACTATGTTTGTACCCAGCAGAGCACCGCTCCATTGAGCCTCACCTTGTCCCGGAGGCTCTGGATGGTGGTCTCCTTCTGACTGCTCTGCTCCTGGGAGGTCTGGAGGAGAGAGGCCTGCTCGTCCAACACCTTCGTCAGCCTCTCCACCTCTTCAGAGGCATAGGTCACCTCCTCCTGGAGCACCTCCACCTGAGGTTACACACAGGATCAAACACCTAACCCACACACAGGGTCAAACACGTAACCCACACACAGGGTCAAACACGTAACCCACACACAGGGTCAAACACGTAACCCACACACAGGGTCAAACACCTAACCCACATATAGAGTTATATTCCTAACCCATATATAGAGTTATATTCCTAACCCATATAGTTATATCCCTAACCCATATAGTTATACTCATAACCCATACAGAGTTATATTCCTAACCCACATACAGAGTTAAATTCCTAACCCACAGAGAGTTATATTCCTAACCCATATACAGAGTTATATTCCTAACCCACATACAGAGTTAAATTCCTAACCCATATAGAGAGTTATATTAATAACCCACATACAGAGTTATATTCCTAACCCATATAGAGAGCTATATTCCTAACCCACATAGAGTTATATTCCTAACCCATATAGAGTTATAACCTTAACCCACATACAGAGTTATATTCATAACCCACATACAGAGTTATATCCCTAACCCATATACAGAGTTATATTCCTAACCCACATACAGAGTTATATTAATAACCCACATAGAGAGTTATATTCCTAACCCACATACAGAGTTATATTCCTAACCCACATACAGAGTTATATTCCTAACCCATATAGAGTTATATTCCTAACCCACATACAGAGTTATATTCCTAACCCACATAGAGTTATATTCCTAACCCACATAGAGAGTTATATTCATAACCCACATACAGACATATTCATAACCCATAGACCACCACCTCTACCTGAGAAGGTGATGAGATCAAAATTAATTCGATCCATTATAGAATAAGGCCGTTACATCACAAAATTTTGAAAAGTGAAAGGGTCTGAATACTTGAATGTGATTTCTACATGTTGCATGATAATAGGATGAGCAGAGGTTCTAAATGAGATGGACCTTACTTCAATCTGATTGGATGCTGTCCTGCGTTCCGATGCCTCCCTCAAACCCTGAAGCTCCGCCTCCATCCGGCCGCTGTTTGCTTTAAGCTCCTCCCTCTCTGAGCACGCAGCGTTCCACTTGGCCTGGAAGAACAAACA
>JAVQIZ010122506.1:0-25096 GCA_036023535.2 Galaxias brevipinnis | reverse complement strand
CCGTTGTCTTTTCCCTTGACGAAAGCCTCCCACTCTCTGAACCACTGCATGCTGATGCACAGGATGACTGCAGGAGCCTCTTCTGCCTGGAACTCTTTGTTCAACTGCAACACACACACACACACACCCACACACACACACACACACACACACACACATACACACACACACACACACACACACACACAAACATATATATATATATTTATGGGATATGGAAAAAATTGTTGATACCAAACATCCGGTAAAAGTAGTTTCATCATAATGGTTTATACAGCTACAAGACAAAACATCAATTCTGATATGACAATAGCAAGCAACAACCACAAATAACTGTAGTATGCACTTATGGCTCTGGCCAACACACACACACACACACACGCCATTATTTACAAGTGTATTACCTTGATGAAGGTGTCTATCTCGACCTTCCTGCGTTTGGCAAGAGCCTCTATCTCCACTTGACAGATGGCACACATATACAAGTGATTCACAGCCGGCCCGCCTCCAAACCTGCAAACACACACACACACACAAACACACACACAGAGATGAACATATGCATACTTGTGGCAGACAGGGAGGCAGCCAGCCAGATAGAGGTCACCAGACACTTTAGAGGTCAACACCGTGTGTGTGCGTGTGTGTGTGTGCGTGTGTGTGTTTGTAAGTATGTGAGTGTGTTTCAGTCAGACAATCTCTCTGTCTTTAAGCATTTGTTAATTATGAATATACATCTGTTGTGGCATGGTTGGGTCTGCTACATTTTGAAGTTCCCTGCTGTACATATCCAGGACAACATCCTGAGGCAGGGAGCACGCATACATTACATTAATTTCTCTTTTCGAAACATTAGCCAATCATATTAGCAGACCCAAGGTGGAGGTTGGGGTGGAGTTGGGAGCATTTTCTATCACCTCATCCAACAAGCGCAGAAACTAACTTTGACAATATGTCATATAAATACCCCCATCCCACTCATGAGCTGATATTTGATTGTGAGCAAGTGTGTTAGTGATTAGTGTGTGTGTGTGCAACTGTATGACGGCTTACGTCAGCAGAGCACAGACTTCAAGTTAACTGCCTGAACTTTCGCTGAAAGGTCAGTGTGTGTGCGTGTGTGTGTGTGTGTGTGTGTGTGTGTGTGGTCACCTGTTGTAAAGGTACTCCCAGACGGTTTGAGGCACGATCACCACAAGGTCGTCTATGTAATGATACTTGGTAGGAGGTATCCCTGAAAGTAGAAACCCCCCAAAAATAAATGTTCAAACGCGGTCGATATATTTTTGAGGTGGCTACTGCCATGGTACATAATTATGTGAGTCAAAGTGAAGCTAGTAGTAAATTAAACCTTATTTCTTTTCCAAACAGAAAATCCATATTTCAATAAAAAAATATATTTTTTCCCTCTTTGCATTGCCACCCTTTCAGACTGTGCCTGCTTAGGGTTGACCCTGACGATGACCCTGACTGACCTCCGTGCTGACACAGGAAGCTGTGGTTGCCGATGGCGCCGGGCTCGGTGAAGGTGTTGAACTTGTTCAGCCACTCCCTGGAGATGTAGAACTGGAGCAGGCTGGGCTCCCTCAGACTGGCCAGAGACACCACCTTCTGACGCTCCCTCACAGACTCCTCGCTGCTCTTCCTGTAGGCGCGCGCACACACACACACGCACGCACGCACGCACGCACACACAGCCACCCACCCACACGCACACATTATAGGAAACTAGATTAGGCCGAAAATCACTTTTTTACAGCTCTGTTTGCAGGTATCCAGAAGAAGGGAAAAAAGTATTAGTTTGCATACCAATACGTAATAAGATTAATTTCCCTGTTAGAATCTTTTATAAATAGTTTTCATATTGATATATAACATATAAAAACATATGCACAAAACACAACATAATTCTGGTGCAAACCCTTAGACAGGATGTCAAAGCATACACGGAGGATGAGCTCAGGCTAAAAGAAGGTAGGCAAACATATTATTATTTACAATTATTATTTACAATTATTATTTACAATTATTATGTACAATTATTATTTACTTGTGAATTTGTTTTTAATGGCAGAAGTTGCCAGGGTGACTTCCACATATTTGTATAATATGAATTTGCATAATGATTGTGAACCGTTTGATCGTCTTAATTATTACGAATATTGTACAATGCAAAGTTACGTCTGAAACATAGCTCTCTAACTGACCTAGAGTTGTTTCTAGTATTGCCACTAGTGAGTACACAGCTAAGGGATTAACGCCTTCTACAAATGACCTTTGCCCTCTAAGGGGGTGTCAGACATGGCGACACCTGTTAAATTTATGAGGGAGTCTTGTGTTTTGAAGATAGGACTTCCACCTGGTGATCAAAGGGCCAATAGTTTAAATCCCACCTGGGGAACACCACCACAAGTGTGCCCTTAAGGCACTACACCTTAAGTTGCTCCACGGGGACTGTCCCTACAACCTCCTCGCAAGTTGTTTTAGGATAAAAGCGTAACATGCTAAATAACTAAAAGGTAAATATGGTCAAGGTGAAGGTAAAATACCAGGCTGAATGTCCTCGATGGACACTCAGTCCTTGTGTTGAAGCATAAACACTTTAAAAACCTTACTGGGTCCACTGAGAAAAACACTGGCTGCCTCCTTGATCAGTGATTTTATTCAGTGATCGACACTGAATCTATTCTTACAACCTGTTAGTGACTTAAAGCCTGAATGCTCCGGAACATTCCTTTCAACATAGGCTTTGACAAACACAGAGGGAGAACAAGCTTGAGATATTCACGGACCCCTTTCTGTTTTTTTCTTCTTTACCTGTAGCAGAGAACGTATGCCTCTGCATCTCATGATCTTTACCTGTAGAAGAGAACGTACGCCTCTCTGTTCTACACCACTGTTTCATGGTCTTTACCTGTACAAGAGAACATACCCCTCTGTGTTCTACACCACTCTCTAATGATCTTTACCTGTAGAAGAGAACGTACGCCTCTCTGTTCTACACCACTGTCTAATGAGCTTTACCTGTAAAAGAGAACATACCCCTCTGTGTTCTGCACCACTGTTTCATGGTCTGTACCTGTAGAAGAGAACGTAGGCCTCTGCGTTCTGCACCACTGTCTCATGGACCTCCGTCACGTACTGGTCATCAAACTCATACCACTGTCCGTTAATCACGTTCTGGCAGTACGCGATGTAGTGGCCACCTGGAGACCACAGGGCAGAGCGGGGGAGAGAGAGAGAGAAGAAAGGAGTGATTGAGGAGGAGAGGAAAGAAAAGAAACAGGAGGATGGCAAATCCAAATGGAATTCAAAGGACGTGCCAAAAAGGTATGATGTAAGACTGACTTTTCAACACTGGATTTATGACAGCACAGACTCTCCTCCTACCAGTGGATTTACGCTAGCTTCTACCCTCTAGGCATTAAATCATTATGTCTTACGGGCACTGTTGATTTTACAAGAGGAAGAAAGTGCCCTTTTGATTTACACACTGTGGTTTTTTTTTTTATCTTGTTGGATTGCCAGGTTCTGCTAAGTGGTTTCACATAGTTTCATCATTTTGTGGTTTTGATATGGCGTTTAAAAGAGATTTTGAAACTATTGACTCACTTCCTGCGGTACCATGGTGACAGATAACGGACAGCAGGTCGTAAGTGGTGACCTGCGATTGGCTGTCTTTGGCCAGGAAAGGTCGAAGGTCAAGAGCCTCCAATGGGAAAGCAACATGGCTGCTGATCTTAAAGGAGTACATCACTTCATGGCGGAAACGTTTCAGATGGATACACAGAATCTGAGAGAGAAAAAAAAGGAGGAAGACACACAGGAAGGTTTTTGATATTTATTTGACGTAGAAAGAGCCTTTCTTATCTTTAAAAGGAAGCTACTTCTCTTCCTGACTCGACCTGTTATGTTAGCAGATTAACGACAGCGTATACAGCAAAAAAGACAAGAGAAAAAATTACCTCGGGCAGACGAAGCACTTTGCAGTATTTAACACCATTTCTTAACCTGAAGTAGTGAAAATAAGAGAATTGTTATTGACTTTATAGGTAACATGGCAAAAACATCAAAACACCAACCGGAATACTCACTTTTTACATCTCTCACAGCTGTACATGTTGTCGCCTACAAGGCAATACAAATAAGAAAAACATTATTTCTGCCATATTAAATCTTTTTCCTACATAAAACAAAAATGACTTATTAGCTCCATCAAAGTTGAAAAAAATATAGTATTTTTGTAATCATATATAATTACAAAAATATAGTCTAATTACAGTATTAAAGTGTTTTTGTCTATAAAAAAAACATGAACGTAGAACCCTTTTGTCTTTAAATATAAGTTGTTGATATGTTATATCTAGACTCCTTGTGTGATTAAAGATTCCTTGTTTCATACCTTTAAGCTCGTCAGCAGCAAAGAAGGCAGCGAGACAGTCCTCCAAAGTCACCATAGGACCCCAAAACCAGGTGGGAATGCAGGAGACCACAAACCTACCCACGAAGAAGAACAGACACACACACACACACACACAACGTACGGGCGGATCACAAAACTTATTAAAACACAAACCAAAACGGTTTAAATATAATATTTATTATTTACGTTAAGACCGCAAGCCAATGCAGTGTCTCCAGCGCATGCGCAAAAATATGTCGTTTAACAAGTTTGAAAAAAACATGCTATTTACCAGTATTGTTTAATTAAAGTGGCCACTGACTTGCGTATGGAGTCCATGATGTAGGAGATCCAGCCCTGGGAGCCGTAGGCCTCGGGACACACGCCCGCCTTGGCTGGGAGGTTCTGATGGATGGACGAGTGCAGCTTGGCCAGGTCCTCTTTACCGGGGATGGGCAGAGACAAGTCCTGGAACATCTCCACCGTGGTGGACACCTAGGGGACGACAGGAAGGGACGGAGAGACACAGTGTTTACCTAGGAGAATATACGATAGTCAACAGTAATGGACACCTAGGGGACGACAGGGAGGGACGGACGGACAGGGAGGAGACGGAGAGACACAGTGTTTGCCTAGGAGAATATACGATAGTCTACAGTAGTGGACACCTAGGGGCCGACCGGGAGGGACGGATGGACAGGGAGGGGACGGAGAGACACAGTGTTTACCTAGGAGAATATACGATAGTCAACAGTAGTGGACACTTAGAGAACAGAATGGAGGGACTGTGAGGGAGGACAATGTTTTAGATGAGATGTTGTAGTGGACACCTAAAGATGGACACAAAGACAGAGGGACAGATGGAGGACGGGGTTTACCTAGCATACCCTATAAGGAATATGAGATATTCTTTAAAGTTAGGTAACTGGTCAAAATGTTTGTTGAATAGTTGATACCTGTCACTAAGAGGGTGTTCTAGTGTAGGTAAATAAATTACTTAAATACTGAATCTCTTAAGATGTAACTTTTTAGGAATCGCAAAGACAAAGGCAATTTTTAGATTGTTGACTGTTAATCTTTGGAATTAATCTTTTTATTTTTTATTGGTTTGGAAAATCAAAGGGTCATAGAGAAGACGAAACTAAGGCCCATTGAGGAAATAAAAATGCAAAAAATGTGAAGGAACGAGTAAGCCACATGGATGTGAATTCCTGCTCTCATAAAACAGATATTGATACATTCACACTTCCTGCTCTTATAAAACACTTTTGTGATCAGAGGATGAAAGTACACACACACACACAGCCTACTTGATGAAATCCCTGACGTAAAGATAGCGCCCTCTTGTGGCCGTACGCATCAACCGCAGCCTTACCCTGTCGCAGGTGAGACACTGCACCAGACTGAGGATGGAGCCGTCAAAGATGTCGGAGATCACGCTGCGGTAGCGGGGCTGCTTCTTCTTCCTGGTACCCAGCAACATCTGGCCTGAAAGGAGACGCAGAGGTTCAATGGAGGCAGGGGAGACTGAACATGGTTGTTTGGATTGTGCTGGTCTAGTGGTTAGAACTACATACCCGGTGAGCAAAACGGTCATGGGATCAAAACCCACTTGGGAACACAACCACTAATGTGCCCTTGTGCAGGGCACTTAACCCTAAGTGTCTGTAAAGGGGGGACTGTCCCTGTAATCTTGTTGTAAGTCGCTTTCGACAAGAAATGTCTGCTAAATAATGTTAACATAAAATGTGTGATTCATCAAACTAGCAAATGTGAGCCTAATCCAATCAACGCCCTGCTTTCATTACTCAATATGTGGGGTATTCAACTGCATTAGAAAAGTGGAAGAAGTGCCCTGAGGTTTGACAAAATTAGCTGAAAGAAGAAAAAAAGCACTGAGCAGTAGTAATCATTTGGGTCGTGGTTACAGAGACCTGAGGCTATTTCATAAAGTCGCTCAATGTTCCTAAGGTAACCAATTACTATAACATGCCAAAACTACAACCCCACCCATTTTGGCCAACGAGGGCAGACTAGTGTATTCTGAAAAAATGATTGAACCCAGGTAGGATTCAGGTACAAATGATCTAAAATAAAATGTAAACAAGGCCATGTTAGTATAGCTGATCCAGATGCAGGGACTACTCCGTACCTTTCTTGAGAGAGTAGGCAGGGCCCGCAGATCGCAGCGGACTGGAGCGAGGAGGGCTGGAGGACAGTTTGGGGTGCGCCTCCTGGTGGGGACGGACAGGACTGCAGGGGCGCGACTGGACCCCCCTCGTCATTGACGCCTCGTTGTCGGGCTCTAGGAAACAGCGTCATGGAAACGCACGTCATCCTTCCTTTACATGTCATTATTATATACTATAATATATAATATTATATAAAAATTTAAATAATCAGTTCTAAAATAATGGGGAAGCATTCAAATAAAACATCGACTGAAAAAAAAACTATCCATGGGAAACAGGAACATTGGTGAACAAATCTGGCATCCGTTTGTTAAACATTTGTAATCCTACTACTCAGCTGTTCCTCCATGGTCCCATTCAAGTCCATCTTTATCCTGTGATCGTGTCACTAGCCCTTTACCTGTAGCGCCACTGCTCTGATTCAGGCTTGGACTTGGACTTGGACTCCGATTCTGATCTGGACTCTCTTCCTGTAGCTGGTTCTCCCCTGGGCTCTGAAAGCCAGGCCCTGTTGTGGATGTCAACCTCTCCTCTTCACCCTCCTCCTCTTCCTCCTCCTCCTGCTGCTCGTCCGCTGCCCCCCTCTCGGCCGCTCCTCCTCCTCCTCCTCCTCCTTCTCCATCTCCTCCTTCCTCGTGCGCCGTAGCTGCCGTAGCTACCGTTGCCGTGGCGGTCGTGGTGGTGTCCACGTCGGCGTCCTCGTCGCGCTCCTGGGAGCCTCCGTGGAGCGGGGCCCCCGACACCCTCCTCTCCTTCTGCCGCTCCTTCTCTGAGATCAGGGCGCCCTTCCTGGACGGCCGGTTCCTCCTGGCGGGCGCCCCGCCCTCGTCCCGGAGCAGCAGCAGCTCGGCCTCGGAGGGCCCCCCGCCCTCGCCCCGGTCGCTGCTGGAGCCCGAGTCGCACGACAGGAACTCGTCTTCCGAGGGGCAGCGGTCGGCGCCGTCGCAGCCCCTCCTCTCGTCCGGCTCGCTGCCCTCCCCGTCCCCTCCGTCGCTCTCTCCACCTCCTCCCCTGCAGCCTCCCCCCTCGAAGACGGGCTCCTTGAGCTCCTCGTGGAGCTGGTCCATCAGGCAGCGGAGGAACTCCTGGGTGTCCTATGCAGAGACACACACACAGAAGGAGAGTGTGTGCCGGCCCTCTGTGCACCTCACACACAAACATACGCTGCTGTTCACAATGCAATACACACACACAGATATTCAAGGTCAATTTAGACAAAGAGGATTGTGCAGACGGAACGTGTGTGTGTGTGTGTGTGTGTGTGTTTCTTGAAAGAGGGGCATTGCAAAAGGTGTACATACAGTAAAAGATTGAAGGGGGCGCAAGGAAAACCCACACACAGAGGGACATGCCCACAACAAACTGGCAGCAATCATCGCAAATCTCTGTTCAGTGTCCAGAGTCACAAACAAATCTCTGTTCACTGTCCACAGAGTCACAGTCAAACACAACTCTGATCCAGATTAAATCAACAACATCTAGCCTATGGGCGGCAGTGATTGAATCGCTGATCTGAATCGTTTGAACTTGTGCGTGCGTGTCAAACGTCGAAAGGATTCAGTTCAAATTAGATCAGAGTTACACTGTCAGGTGACAGATTGACTTGACTGGTGTAGGTTGAGGTGAAACACACACACAACAAAACGGCCAGTGCAGGCCAACCAGCAAACGGAAAAGGGGGGTGTTGTTATTTAAGAAAGGAGCAAGGGGAGGGTGTGTACATTAGTACTGGGAAGGGGGTCATCAGGGTACAGAGGAAGCCGGGGGTAACAGGGTCAGGGGTCAGGAGTCAGGGGAGGGGTGCTTGTTGTATCCCTACCTGCTGGGAGCTGGCCCCTACCTGCTGGGCGTAGCCCCGGAACATGGGGTTGACCAGTTTGATGCCCTGCGAGAGACTGGTGGGCACCACGTAGCTGGGCCTATGAGGAGACAGAAGGAAGAGAGATAGAGACCCCTGATTGGTTTGTTGAACTACTGAAAACATGTGAGACTGAAAGAGAGAGGCCCCTGATTGGTGGATTGAACAACAGAATACATGTATATTATTTGAGTTAACAAGGCTTCTTGCTGTTTTTTATTACGACTGTTTTTATAATTTTAAACATTGTGAGTAGTAGGTCAGAATTTTACCACAAGCATATTATCATTATCTCCAAGGAGTAGAAGTTTATAGTTTAGATCTATGATCCCAGGAAGAAAAGTTGCACACCTACTAAAAAAGTGCAGGTGTGAATCAGAAGTAACCTCCCCTATGATTTGACAAAGCCATAGCAAAACGCCGCCTTGCACTTTCAAACCCACCAGGGAGCGCACTTCAGTGAAACTATATTTTTCATGCAACTTCATAAAAAAAATAAAACGAGAAAGTTGCAAGCTGTTTCATGCTCTTTTGCTTATACCAGCAAAGTCAGCACCTCAGAAAAAAAATTATTGTACTATGGGCTAGCCGTTCTTTGAAATCAATTTTGATTAAACCTAATGACATCAAAGACATGGACTTTGCAATGGCCTACCTCTTCTTGTGCCAGAGCTCGGAGATGAGTTTCTGGTAGCTCTTGCAGAGCGCAGGTTTCTTGTCAGTGCGGATCAGTCCACTGCAGTCTAGGAAGAACTGGGTGAGAGGAGGACTGGGTGCCAGAGATATGGGAGAATGATCACTGATTACAGTTTCTGTTTTCTGCAAGTTGGATCTTTTTTTATTTATTATTATTAGTACAGATTGAAAGTAGTTGATAATGTTAAGGAAGGTCACCTACTACATGTTACGTAATGAAACAGGAAACAAGATGGAGTGTATTTTAGTTTTTATATAGAAAACACACAAACACACATGCACAAAAGAACTGCACATGCACTGAAAGAAAAAAAGATTTTTACTTTCAGGGATTCCTCCTACTAAGTATCATTACATTGACAACCTTGTGGTGATCGTGCCTCAAACAGTCTGGGAGTACCTTTACAACAGGTGACCACACACACGCACACGCACGCACGCACGCACGCACGCACGCACGCACGCACACACACACACACTCCATAGACGAAAACAACCTCACCAGTTGGACAGGGCTTGCAGAGCTGCATTCATGTAGCAGGAATTACCGATATTCTTCATTCCTGTCAAGCCTTGAAAACAAAAAAGCCAAGACTTACACAAACATAAAAAAGTCTGGTCTTTAAATTACTTCTAACAGGGTTTCTAATTATAATTAGTCTCATCGTTACGTCAAACTTTGTAGAACTGGTCACAGCATAGCGACCTGTGACCAAAATGCAATTATCACTGTACCACTAATCCAGGAACCTATTCCCAAAAACGTTTTGAAGTAAATGCAGCGACTGTAAAGAGAGATTGTGATCTGCCTCATTTAAAAGAAGTAGGGCTGCGGTCTATTCTCAGACTCCAAACACAATTACATTTCCATTGTCTCTCAGTGACCCGTAGATAACGGAAATGCTGGCAATAATCTGATCTGAATCTGGATTTAATAATATTATTAAAGAATAAAGTATGCTTCTCTTTCAGAAATGTAATTGAAACAAATTACATTGACCCCAAGACCCTGGCACCCATGTGTAAAATCTAAAAACTTGAGCGACCTTATATCAAGGAAACTGTACAAGCAGTATGAAGTGGAGAAGAGATAACTAGGCAAACTAAACCCTGCTTCTGAAAAAATATGGCCATTTAGGTGTAAGCTCACTGTAACGCATACGACTATTGTACGTTTATAAAAAAGAAGACATTACCTCTCGGTTTGAGCTCATCCTCCTCCGACTCAGAGCCTTCTTCTTCTGCCATGGCGACTGGCACCGTCCTAAGCAAGTGGCCTGGCGGTTGAGGCACTGCATCCTGGGAAAATGAGTCATCATGAAACACATCCAACAAATGACAATTCGAGATATTTTGAGACCCATAAAAGAAAATGACTTGGATTTGAAACGTGACTTTGAATCTTGCAAAAAGACGTAGGAAGAGAATATAAGTAAGGAAGATAAGACCAATGATACAACAGACAGAGAGAGGCACACAGACAGACACACAGACAAATATGAAACAGTAAAAAGGGACAGACAGAGAGACAGACAGACAGACAGACAGACAGACAGACAGACAGACAGACAGACAGACAGACAGACAGGCAAGCAGGCAGGCAGGCAGGCAGGCAGGCAGGCAGGCAGGCAGGCAGGCAGGCAGACAAGTAGGGAGAGTAAGCTGTAAGCTGAGCTGACCTTCTTTGAGCGTAGTCGTACCTGCTCCACACCTTTGCAGTGGTGGGTATTAGACGCCACAGGCATGGGGACAGCCCTGTGCTCCAGGAACACCTCTCTCTCACACACATAGCACCAGATTCGAAATGTGGTCAGGTTAACCGTCAGATTGTGCTTCCTGGTCTAGTGAAAACAAACACAAAAAAGGACAATGCGCATAAACGTTTTGATGTGTCCTGTTTTTGTTTTTTTATGTTGCTCTGATAAAAGAGACAGAGAGAGAGAGAGAGAGAGAGAGAGAGAGATGCTCAGACTGTTCACCTACCTGTGCGTGTATAGTGCTGTGGTCTGAAAAAGATTCTCCGCAACCTACATATGGACAGTCGCTCTAAACAAAATTATAAAAACAGCAGTAACGATATAGTTACAGCATTTTAATTACATGGTAATAACAACAAAATATGCTAAATAAAGCCATGTGTTGATTAGTAACTGTGGCATGGCAACTTCACCTCAGTGGTCAGTGCTTCACAATCTAATTAATTAGCTATATTACAAATGCACGAGCACGTTTTCTTTAAATGCTTTTGGATGATTGCGTTTGGACTTGTAACAAACTACGGTATCAACATAGGTCACCATAGACCGGGTCACCATAGACCGGGTCAACACAGACTGGGTCAACATAGACTGCCTCCTTCAAAAGGATAGGCTACACAAAGAAAGGCTATTAAAGGAGAGTTGCAGAGCATACAAATCAACTAAATTGATAGAAAAATAAACAGAGACTAATGTTTGTGTTTACCTGTAGGCAGGCCCACAGGTTGGGCCCTCCAGCGCCACATGACTTGCAGGTTCCCTACAGAGGGGAAGTCCAGAACAACATCACACATTTGCCCTGAGCAGGACCTTAAAGCAGAGTTGGCGTCTTTAAATTAAGTGTATGTTACAGCATGTGACTTTGGGATTATTATAGTTAAAACTCGATTTAAGACTTAATTTTGCTGTTTTTCCAGTTTCGGGGCTCGATGACAGTGAGAATGATGACTGACAACACACACTTGAATATGTCAAGGTCCACATTACACAGTACATAATAAAGAGAGCTTTGTAAGAGTTTGCCGTTTCACACAGACAGACAGACAGACACACACAGCCATTAGGTAACTTCCCAGACATGATGGCATCTCCCCGCAAACCTTGGACTAAATTCATAAAAGATAAGAGTGTTGGCATAGCTATAAATAGTTTAAAGTAAGAATAAATCTAAACCCACCTTGGCTTTTTGCAGAAGCTCCTCTTTGGTGACTTCTCCAATTGAGTTCAAGTGGGGACAAATTTCCACTTGTTCAGTCATTTTCTCGTTACTTCCTCTGTTGTTGATCTGATCATGTAAAATAAAGGTGTCTATTATGTTGTAAGCTAGCAAACTAAAGAATGTCGACAAGACAAACAAACAGAGAGCACACCAAGCAAACGACAAACATTTTAAGCTACGCTGTTCTTTTTAGACGTGTTCGAACATGAACATATTGCAGCCTTTCAGGTAATCGGATCTTGCTAGCGTGAACCCGTCTGACTAAGATAAATATTAGCGCTATTTAGCTAGCAATCGTTAGCATGCCTTTGACAGCCCAAAACCCCCCCAACATCATTTGACAGCTTTGCTTTTGCTGCAAATGAGTAGGGCCTTGTTTTTCCACAGAGACTGGTGGCTCGGTAATCGTTGACATCATGACAACACATTCTTAAGAAAGGGGGACAATACTTACTACTTAACAAAGTGCTATATCAGGACGGAATGCAGTAGCGGACATTTTAGTGCTAGTGAACAAAAAACGTTGAGATGTAAATACATAGCGGTCTCCGCGATGCCTAAAGTCCCACCCCACAACAGACAAAACTCCGCCCATTCAATCGTCATTTCCTGTTTGGGGAAGCTGCAAGTCCGTCAGTTCAATCTATTCCCCGGACCTACCTACAACAACAAGCATCGTCAAGAAACTACCTGATACTTTTCTCCTATTCTACTGTTATTGTTGCTCGTTTGTTATACAGTTACCAGCAAAAATGCCGTCGGGGAAGAACTTCAGAAGGAGGAGGCAAAGCTCATCTGACGAAGAGGAGGACGAGGTAACGGCTGAAGTCAGGTAACGTCATTTTACATGTGCAAAACGTGTATTTGTCATGGCTTGGGACGGTGTTCTTTGGCTTCAAATCGTAATGCGTCCAAAATGTATAACCAACCCTTTACGTTCAGATCTAAACTGGATGAAGCTAAAGAACTTCAAAGTGCACGAAAAAGACAGACTGGAGTCAGGTACGCTATTGGAACACACCTCATCTAAGATGGCATAAATATATAATTGGCTAACATATGAGTTTCGATTGTCCTTTAGTTTTGATTAAACATGTAACATTTTGTTCTGTTCAGTTTGACTGATTTGCTGGCAGGGGAGAGTCTATCGCAAGACGATGAGACTGACGTAAGATCCTTTGGTTTATTAAACGTGTTTTAGTAATCCTAAATCTTGCCAGCTATTTAACTGAGTGCCTTCCCCGACTAGAACGACCCCTTTAAGCTGAAGACGGGCGGCGTAGTCGACATGAAGAAAGTCAAAGACAGAGCACGAGATATGTAAGTGTCATTACTTATATGATACTATTTGTGGTTCATGGTTCTCTATAGGCTTGCATAATTGATTAAAGATAGATTTACTAATGTTACGTTCACCTTGTTGTCATTTTGTTGTTCTTATAGGACAGATGATGACACTGGAGACCTGAATCTGGGCACCTCCTTCTCCGCTGAAACAAACAGAAGAGACGAGGATGCAGACATGTATGTGCTTGTGCCTTTCAAAACACAACATTTGTAATCAAGAAACTTAACTGACCTGAGCTTAGACACAATCCTTACTGATTGTTTCTCACACCTTTTTTCTTGGACATGCTTTCTATTTTTCCTTGCCGTCCATTTTCTCCTTTATTTTTTTGTCTCTTATCACTGTCTCGTTCTTTGTTCCTTTCCATTTCTTTCACTCTGTCCCCTACCATTCCATCCCCAGGATGAAGTACATTGAGACAGAGCTGAAGAAGAAGAAGGGGCTGGTGGAGGCAGAGGAGAAGAAAGAAAAGGTGAAGAACGCTGAGGACCTCCTGTATGAGCTGCCAGAGAACATCCGGGTCAACTCGGCCAAGAAGACCGAGGAGATGTTGTCCAATCAGATGCTGAGCGGAATTCCTGAGGTGGACCTCGGGATAGAGTGAGTGACATGGGATCTGTAGTAGAATAGTGAAACCTCTGAAATGAACTACAATTTTGTGACGTCTTGCTACCAATTGCATGGGACTTTTGTCAGGGGTTTGGAATTAAATGTTATGTTTTGTCTTTATTGTATTGTATTGCTAGAAGACGCTAGTAGGAAATTATCTTGATGTATAGACACCATGCTGACACTCACACCAATCTCCCTGTTTTTCTAGTGCAAAGATTAAGAACATCATCTTCACAGAAGAGGCCAAAGCTAAACTGTTGGCTGAGCAGAGGAACAGGAAGAAGGATAACGGCACTTCCTTTGTTCCCACTAACATTGCTGTCAACTATGTCCAGCACAACCGCTGTGAGTGAGCTTTCTGTTTGTCAGACATCGAAAAACTGAGTTCTTTTTTTTGTTTTAATGTGAGATGATATTTCATAAAACCTTCTACATTTGTTCTGTGCAAAGTCCATACTTTTGAAACTTGCCTTATGATTTCTAAATGTGTCAAAGCGAATAACATTGTGATCTCTTTTTCTTTTCTTTTTTTTTCTCTCAAGTCTACCGAGAAGATGTAAATGCTCCACAGAGGCACCAAAGACACAGAGAGCCCGAGCCAAAAGCCAGGCCGCTCCGCGTGGGCGACACAGAGAAACCAGGACTAGAAGGTAAGAGCAGAACACACAACCATAGAACAGTCGCAGTGTCTTGTTCTCCAATATTAGCAGTGGCAGGTCTAAAGGGGTGCCCGATAGAGCCACGACCCCCTCTGGGTTTTCTCAGCCCCCCTTCTGCTTGGCCTGTGTCCCTCATGCCCCCCACCCCAAGTAACATTTTCTAAACACACCACTGAAGATAAGGTCAACAAGGACTAGACTAAATTTTGTTACAAAGGAATATTGGTTCATTTGGTATCATGCTCGTGTTGACAGATAATTGATGGGAGTCAAAGCAAATCAAGTTTCGCTTGATTACAGATATTTTTTTTTTTGCAGTTGCTTTGCTAATACATAAAACATCCCCCTCTTTTTTATGTCTAATGGACAATCCTAAATTAATCTTCTATCCATTTTATCTCAGCTCCATCTCCGCCCAACTACCGCAAACGACCCAACAACGAGAAGGCCACAGATGACTACCACTACGAAAAGTTCAAAAAGATGAATCGCAGATACTGATGATATTATGTATGATTTACTGTAATCGTACTGATGGGGGGGGGGGGGTTGGCAGATTCATTGATAGACCCCTAGATAAAGGTCCATGGTTTGCAACAATTGTATGCTAAAACATTACATAAAGTATAACCCTGTCAAAGATTCACTTTTCATAGTGTTGACCTATTTTTTATAAACTACACTTAATTGTATTTATTTTACCCATTGTTTATTTCTTGAGGTAAAATAGCTATTTGTTTGTCTTGTGAGATCAACGGTAAAATCTGCGACATCTTGTTAGCCTGAATTTTGAGTCCATGTTCCCACAATAAATCCTCCAGATTGGGTAGATTGTTAATTGTTGTGGATTTAATTTAAATGTATGTTGTTTAAAAACATTAATGAGAACACTGCTGGATTTGCTGTTTGTATTTTTATTAAGCTGACTAATACTGTCATGGAATAATTATAACAAACTACAAACGAAAATATCACACTACTACAAAAAACAATACAAAAGATTAATACAAGAACATTTACTAATGCTGTTCAATGGCCTGGCATAAATGCCCCACAAAGGAAAATTGGCAATACATGAATCTAGCATAAGCAAAACTAGCTCACAAAAGTTGTTCTGACGAGGTTTAACTTAAAACTGTTTCCTTTCACTCTTTAACAAAAAGTTACACAAAACATATTTGTAAATGATTTTGCCCTTAAATGCACATCTGGAGCGATGAATGCACTTTGTGTTGGAAAAACGATTTCAACGCATGTGGTAAAGTTTTAACAGTGTTATAACAACTGTTTGTTTTCCTTGTGTACAATCTGCAGAAGGAGTCTTTCATAACTGATATAACAGTAAGATAATCTAACATGAGCCAATAATGAACACAACTAATTCTAACCCATTGAAATACAACTAGTACATAAAAGACTTATAAAGTCTACTTCTGCACCTCACAAACCGGTCCAGGTCTACTCCCAAGCACTCAGGGCTTCTCCGCTGCGGTGGTTCCATGTCCGTTGAGGTGGTGTTTAGGGGTGGTCTCCTGTGACGGAGGCCCATCATTGTCCTCAGCAGCCCCCTGGGAAGAACTCGATGCAGGGCCCGGGGAGGCCCAACTGTCCCTGCGGCGGTACGCCTCACACAGGGGCAGGTCGCTACTGTCCCACTCGCTGTAGCTTTCCAGGAAGAACAAAAGAAAACCATATAGGGAGGGAGAGGGGGAGGCAAAGCGTCAGCGCAGCACAGAAGAGAGACGGGAGAAGAAGGTAGCAGGTTGGTTCCCAATCACAAGCATGAAGAGACACACAAGCAAACGTGAACAGTCATGATACATGGAAAAGCAATTATACAATCGATATTACTGACAACTAAGATTAAAAGCAGCCGGTGTTAGGGAAAGCTTAAGCAGTGATGTAAGAAAATTTGAAGATTTTCTGTAACGGTTACAGGTGCTAGCTTCTCCATCTAAAGTCATGCACTTGCCTAACTGTTTTTTTACTTATTATGTTGACTTGCTTGCTCGTATCTTTGTGAGTGCGATGGATGGTCACTACAGTGTGTAATTTATGAATGTTTAATCATTTTAAGACTTTTTTTAGTGCATAATATTTAATTGTTGCAAGGCTTCCTCAAAATAGATATTATTCTTAATGTGCACCCCCCCCTCCTACATTAAGGATCAAAATATAAAGAATAAGAGGTCAATAGTTTAACTACAAATTGAAGGAAAGTGGTTCCTAATAAACAGGCGTCTAATACTGCACACTATACACCAATGAGCTTCCAGCAGCCGTGCAACTACATTCAAACTACAGGAAGTGGATTACTTCCTGACGCAGAAACGAGGACAGTGAGTGCACAGGGGGAGGAAAAGAAAACAAGTGGTCCCACCCCCAGTGTGCCTTCGGCAGAAGCTACAGAGGACAGCTAAGCAATGTGTTTTCTCACCAAATGAATTTTAAATAAATGAGACAAACCACTATGTTATTTTGTCTCTACTTTATTCTTTCAACGTTTATAAAATGAATGGGTCTTAGCAGGTAGCTGACACAGACTACAGTACAAATGGGCAGAGAAAAGTTGGTGTGCAATAGTGCATGCTTGATATACACAGTCTGCACAGTAATTGTTTGGCTCATTCAACACCTAAGGACACAAATAAAATACTACATCCCATTCACAGAAAACAAGTAACTTGGAATCTCTGCATATTAGTGTAGGTTTTTATATAAGTAACCAATCTAAATATATTAAATTACAGTAAGGTTTGATTACATAGCCAAGCCCACACATGTTTTTGCAATTTATACTATATATAGGGAATCTACATGCTTTTCATTTTCATAACTGATTTGATTGTAGATAACTATCAGATTCATCTCAATTTAATTTCCATTATTCATACATTTCTCACCTATAAAATGCGAACTTATTCCTTTCAAACAAATTATAAACTGAACACGAAATATTTTTTGAAACATCAGAATCATGCTTAAACTAAGCTTAACGACCTCCTTCAAGGCCTTTTTATATATCTTGGGTTTAAATTTTACAAAGGAATTAAAGAAGATAAGTTAATCAAATACTACACAAAATAATCAAATAATCACGCCACACTAAAAACCGTATTCCAGCCGTCATAAAAACAGCAATCATAAGGCACTCCCTGGTGCATATCTATGAGATAGAAGCTTTTGTAGTAACATCCCAATAAATACTTCTCAGTTATTCCGAGCCCGGACTGTCCCTTGAATAACGTTTTAATAAATATTCTATCATCAAATACTGTATTTTTCATTTTATTTTATTTGTGCACTTTTTGGGATGACCAACCTGTAAAATCGTTATCTTTTTTCATTGTGGCAAAAATGTTGAAGAGAGGGGGCAGTTTATTAACCCGACATAAGGCACACGTGGTAAACGCATGGGGGTGGGGATAATCACACACTTCTAGGCATGGTGGAACCTAGTGGGAGATGAAAGGTCAAATAAAAATGGATGAGCCTATTTGTACCTGGAGGAGTAATATTCTTCTTCTAGCTCGTACAGGTCGATCGCAATCTCGTCGCGGAGGTTGGTGAGCTTCTTGTCGCATTCCTCCTGTAGCGAACGGAGTTGCTGGTTCTGCAGGCTGATGGCATCGTTGACCGAGGGGAAGTCGTTGAGGATCAGGAACTGCTTCAGGTCCGAGACCAGCTTCATCAGAGACTCGCCCGCACGCACCTGGTCGATCAAATGTCAAGAATAGGACAAAACATGGAGGAGTCAATAGAGTTAACAGACAGGGGAGAGAGGGGGATGGGGAAGACAGGAAGGTTTGAAGAGTCAGTTGCTTTGACAAACACACAAAAAAAGTGCTTGGGCAAAAAAACAAACAAACAAGAGAGTATAACTCATAGAGAAAGTGTGACTACAGCTTGTGATTGAGTGACAGGAAAAATTCATGACAAGAGACGATGAGAGGGAAATTGAGGTCATTGACGTACTGTAGCATATCACGTGCCAGATCGTTTTCACCCAGGATATGCAAAGTATATCACTGACAGGTACTTACTATGTTAGCAGCTCTGACATGCATCTCATAATGGTCCTGTTCCCCCTGGGTTGCCCTCGAAACCTGTGTCTCTTCTTCTACCTAGAGAAAAAAATGTGACACTTTGGGTTGTCGTACGGGAAAACAACGAAAACATACATTTTCCAATCAGAAACAGGCAAGCATGCCTCTCATACACTCATGTGTATCTCTCATTCTCTGACACACACACCTAACAAAACAAACATTCATGGTAAATGGTAAATGGACTGCATTTATATAGCGCTTTACAACCAGAATGGAACCAAAGCGCTTTCCAATGTTGCCTCTCATTCACCCATTCACTCACACACTGACACACTCACACACCGATGATTCATGTCCATATGATCAATAAAACAAACATAAATGTCAATATTGTGAAGTGTGAACAGAGCATAAAAGGAACAAGCTGTAGTTGCAATAATTTTTACCATACTGTATGTACATATGTACTGGGTCAGTAACACACACACACACACACACACACCTGTCTACCTTTGCTGTTTTAATAATTTCTGTGAAGTTGTCTAATATTGATCTGATGTCATCCTTCAGCCTTTTATTGTAGTTTTGTAGGAGGGACTCTTTGCTTTGAGGGAGCGATCGTGTAGCCATTGTTTAAAAAAATGTGCGCAATATCTCTGAAATACAAAAACAGGGTTTTCAGTAAATTCTCCAACACTGAAGCAGTGCATCATTTGGCGTCTTTCTCCCCGCCAGATTAAGATGTAAGCTAACGTGAAAATAATTGGTCCTTGTTTAGCAACATCTTCCTAAGGATGGTTAAAGCTAGATCAAGTTTTCTCATTATGTAGATAACTAAACTGACTACATGGAACACATGTTACTTACCTTCTAATGCATTGTTTACAAAAAATACTTTAGCAAATGTGATTTCATCAACCTTAGAAAACACAACCGTAGTCCATTCTAAATGACGTCCCAATGACGTGTAATGAATGAATGAACACTACGCTTACATTGAATCAGATCTCGTGTCGGTTTTATCGCTTCCACTAAAGCATTGTCCACACTGAGTCTCGTGAAAAAGATCCGACTTTGGATCGGTCCAAGAAAGAAAAAATAAGATGACGCTTTAGGTATCGCGGGACTTATAATACCCAGAATCCAATTCTCTTCCTTTCTGTCTGATCCAACATGGTGAGTGTACGAATATTTCGTCTGGGGAAATATTCCACTGTTTATCATCTTCCAACATCTGAATCTTAAAGCATTTTTGCATGTTACCAAGCAAACCTGTCGAGTCTAAACATTGAATTCTATCATACCAATTTATTATGTGAAGGTGAATTATAGCCGTTTTTGTAAAAAATTCACACAAATTGACCCTGATCTTACCGGTGGACATTGTCCTAACGGTGGTCTCCTGAAATCAAACGTGTCAATTTAGATTTAGGCATGCTTATTACTTGTTATTAGCGACTTGAGCGCAATTTGAACAGTTACATAGCTGACTGTTGAGGTTTTCATTGTGTATGTGGAATGGCAATATGTATTTCATTAACCATTGCTAATGCTAGGCTGTTGTCGTGTACTGAAGTCGGGTACTAGGCCCAGTCCTCGCTTGCTACTAGTAGCGGTCTTGAAAGTTAGCTACTGCATGTCGTTTAAGTCAAGTATATGCCGTTTGCTGCCAAACAAGCGAATCTGAAATAACGTCAGTAACCATAAATTGGAGTATGTTGCTTTTTGGTCGTTTGTTCTCCCAATTAGTAGAATAATCGTGTCTCGTCTTGATTGAAATTGTGCAGGATTTTACACCATGCTGGCGATACCATGGTAGTGATGGCTTTTTCAGTGATGTTTTGAACTTTTGTCTGAATCTCCAATGTTGATTCAAAACACGAGCTTTTTAAATCTGAGTCAAAGCCACTTGCTGTGTAGTTTTGGTCCTGTTTTTAAACGATTGCTCCTTTAACTGTTGATCTCATCCGTGATCTGTCTTGTTTCCTTGACAGCCTAAGGGAAAGAAGCCTAAGGGGAAGAAGGTGGCTCCTGCCCCTTCAGTGGCCAAGAAGCATGAGGCCAAGAAAGTAGTTAACCCCCTGTTCGAGAAGAGGCCAAAGAACTTTGGCATTGGTAAGTTGTCAGGAATCCACACTTAATTATACCTGAAGGGGGTACAATTGTAACTCACCACTACTTCCTTTTAACAAGTGCAGAGGATGTAAAGAATATTTGCTATCTTATCAATAATGCAGACATCCCACCAAGATCGCTGATGCACTAAGCAATACAAATACAAATCAAACTTTTAATACATTTTATTGGTACTCAAATCCCTGTGCTTTTGCCCATGTGTTTTCCCCAGGTCAGGACATCCAGCCCAAACGTGATCTCACGCGCTTCGTCAAGTGGCCCCGCTACATCCGCCTGCAGAGGCAGCGCTCTATCTTGTACAAGCGTCTGAAGGTTCCCCCTGCGATCAACCAGTTCACTCAGGCTTTGGACCGTCAGACTGGTGAGAAACCCCCTATGTAACATTTTAACTTTTTTGGATAGGCTTGGAATTTTAGTCTGGACTTGTTTTTAACATGGTAAAACAACCAACATAGGTTGGCTTAGAATGAATGGGCTCTTTGCAGATGATGATTATTAATATTTGCTATCTTAGCCACAATGCTGACATCCCACCAAGATCACTGATGCAAGCCTGTCTCAATGAACCTCCGTCTTTTATAATCTTGCACAATGTCCTCACTTCTAATCAAATCATATTTGATACCACAGTGATGGAATGCTGCATACTTAAACATTTTTCCTGTATACTGCTGTTTAGGTTGTACTTTTCCCTAAGAGTAGCAGAGTTAAATGTTTTTCTTGATGTCTGTTTCAGCCACACAGCTGTTCAAGCTGGCACACAAGTACAGGCCAGAGACCAAGCAGGAGAAGAGACAGAGGCTGCTGGCTCGTGCTGAGCAGAAGGCTGCCGGAAAGGGAGACACCCCAACCAAGAGGCCCCCAGTCCTCCGTGCAGGTGAGTTTTATTGTATTGTCTGGGTTGGCCTTTTCCAACTGCTTTTGGTCACGGTATTTGTATGGTTTACTTTGTTGATTAGCCAATTTACTTGGTGTAGATGCATTTTTGCAATGCTTTGACCTGAAACTGGTTAGTAATCACAAACACCAGGTCTTTATAATAACTTTGAACATGACTTTTCTACTACATTTAAGCAAGTGCAGATGATGTAAAGAATATTTGCTATCTTAACAATTATGCAGACATCCCACCAAGATCGCTGATGCACAATGCCATGAAAAATGTAAATTTGATGTTTTTGGTTCTTGATGCTCATTTTTGCCCATGGTTTTTGTTGACACTTTACTCTCCCCAAAGTCCACTTGTGGTTTTTCATGAGCTATTCACTAGTCTTGGTTTCTGACTGGGAAGTGTCCTAACTGGTATCTGTGCCTCTGTAGGTGTGAACAGTGTCACCACCCTGGTGGAGAGCAAGAAGGCCCAGCTCGTAGTCATCGCTCACGACGTTGACCCCATCGAGGTAAGGCTCGTCAAGACCCAATATGAACTCTGGCACGAGCATACTTTGAAGAAAAAAGTTAAATATTGACCCGTCCGGAGGATGGTATAATTTATTACGATAACTATGTAGGAGGATAGTGAACATATGGTCGTCTCTTTGCAATGATGATTGATTCATCCACCTGAATATTCTGTTGATCAAAACATACGAGCTTTTTAATTCTGAGCAATAAGACTACCGGTCTGACATTTAAAACACTGTTATAAAAACAGTGTAGTTTTCAGCTCTATTGTGTTAATGTGTTGCCTGAATTTTTGTCTTTATAGTTGGTAGTCTTCCTGCCTGCTCTGTGCCGTAAGATGGGCGTCCCTTACTGCATTGTGAAGGGCAAGGCCAGGCTGGGAAGACTGGTGCACAGGAAGACATGCACTTCAGTCGCCTTCACACAGACCAACCCGTGAGTCCCCGTCCCCCTCTTGATAAACCAACGCAGGTCATGCATGTTAGTAAAGGGGCTTTGATGCAATGATGCATTGTCAATGCTTTGTCCTGAAACTTTGTGTTGAAGTTATATGTCAATCCCTGAGCATCATCCTAAACGACTCAAAACAGTTACCATTGAACAGCAACCCTGCAAGAATATAGACTCATTCTCTGATCTTTCTCAGTGAGGACAAAGGTGCACTTGCCAAGCTGGTGGAGGCTGTCAAGACCAACTACAATGACAGATACGAGGAGGTCAGTCAACATTTCAAACCCCTTACGTGTGTTTCCAAAAATACCTTAAACGTTGGCTTTTGCAATGATGTTTTGAATTTCTTCGACTGAATCCTCTTGTGTGGATGAAAAATATACGAGCTTTTTAAATCTGAGCCTAAGCCTTTAATACATGAAAAAAATAAATCCAAGAATAACCAACCATTGACTCTATAACGCTTGTCTTAACCCACCTGTATACTACCTTCACTGTGTGGGGAGCTATTTGAGTCTCTGTATTGATGGGAGAACCTTGTGTTTCAGATCCGTCGTCACTGGGGAGGGGGTATCATGGGCCCCAAGTCCACAGCTCGCATCAGCAAGTTGGAGAGGGCTAAGGCCAAGGAGCTGGCAACCAAGCTCGGTTAAACTTGTTTCATATGAAAATAAATGTCCACTTGAAAAAAGAGGATGGTTGTCCGTGTCTTTCTGTCCCTTTTTTTATATCAGGTTTTAAGTATAACAGCATTGTTGCTTTTGAAAGTTGTAAACATCAAAGGGGCTTGTCAGGAAGTTAATCAACCAGTTTACAGCAGGGCTATCAAAGATGTAAGTATGCAATTTCAGTCATAAATTTCCTGAGCTTTTTCTGCCACATCTTGTCACAGATCTCTTATTCAAAGCAGTTATACCTGGATATTTTCTTTTTATTGCAACTTCATTGTTTTTAGAAACTTGTGCCGCTGCCAAGCTGTACATCCTGACCAGAGATGGGAGCATGGAAAAGTTGTGGCCTGCAGAAAAAATCTCCATCTGAAAGAGTAATTTGTCATCCAGGTAAATAAAACACAGAAACCATGTATGGTTGACTCGTTATGTCCTTGCTGTGATGTTTATTGACAATGCTTTGTCCTGAAACATAGTGTTGAAAAATCTAATCAAATCTGAGCATATTGAGGTTATCTAATGTTAGCAGTGTTTTGGGGAGGTAACGGGAATTCTCTTTAATGCATGTGTTTAACCCACAGGTGAAAACGGGCTGCTCAGTAGATGCCCGCTCAGCCACTATCATGCCGTCTTGACATCGGACATTTAGGTGAGATACTTAAATTATCCCTCGCCCTTCGCACAGATGTGGTCTTCAGCTGTGATGTTAGAATTTCTTCACCTGAATCCTTTTTGTTGATCAACACTGACAATTCTGAGCAGAGACTACAACCATTATTATAATACATAAATATGTCCTTGTGAAAACTCCTCCCGAGTCTTGGAATTTATCGCTAATACTTCGGTTTCATTTTTGCTTCCCTGTAGTTGGTCAGTCCTCCCTGCTGTAAGGTAACCCCTAAAGAGCATGGCTGGGTGGACTGGACCCCACTTGTTGTTTAGCCATTACACACTGGTGAGTACAATAATCATATGGCATTTGTCCACACATTCATTATACTTTTAAGATGCTTTCTCTTGAAACTTTGTGTTGAAGTTTGCTTACGCTAAACCCTGAACATCATCCCATTTAGTCCAGCTTGATTTCCTTAGGACTATATTACACTTATTTCCACTAATATAAAACTCCCCATGTTATTCCTCAGTGACAAGATGCACATGCCAAACTGGTGAAGGTGTCAAGACCAACAACAACAGCAGAGGTCAGTAAAAAAATCAAAATCAGTTTTTTTGTGCTGTAAAAATTGACCTTTAATCAATGGCTTTTGCTATGATGATTTTATTTTTATTTTACTGAATCATTATGTGGATTAAAAAATACGAGCTTTTTAATTCTGAGCTTAAGCCCGCGGAACTCTTATTTACCAGTCAAGCTATCTCGATATTAATATAAAACTTTGTATTTCAGATCTGTTGGCATAATGGACCTGGAGTCTAAATATAGCAAACTTTAATCGTGTTATTAAAATAAAGTGTTTTTTACAAGTCAAGTTTGTTTTTCATTGTAAACCAATGAAGAGATGATATTTTACAGTTGTCATTTAGTGTCAAATTAATTTGCAGCAAAGGAGGGCCTTTTGTTTAGCAGAGTATGTACACCTGAAATACCTGGTAATTCAATTTGGGATGTGGTGTGACCTAAT
>JAVQIZ010122459.1:0-27564 GCA_036023535.2 Galaxias brevipinnis | reverse complement strand
ATTGTTCTCTATCCGAAATGTATGGAAAGCATGCAGTAATTAGCCTCTCTCTCTCTCTCTCTCTCTCTCTCTCTCTCTCTCTCTCTCTCTCTCTCTCTCTCTCTCTCTCTCTCTCTCTCTAGCATAAATACTTCATTAGTGTACTGGAGTGGTTTTATTAAGAAGGGTCTGTGTTGATGGGGTTCCCTGCTAGGTAGACTTGGCTCTTTTCTAGGTCACCACCCATTTCCACAGCTTTTGGCAGGAGGGTTGCCGGACAGGGTGTGCGTTTAAAACAAAGACCAGGCTGACCCTACTAGATCCAGCGTGTGTGCCAGTGCAGTCTGTGGACATGGCCATTTTTAATTACTGGCCCTGCACTGCACGATTGCACGACACCGAGTGGAGACTCACAGCCATATTAGAGCCTGTCATTATCCCACCTCTGAAGCAGCCAGAGAGAGCTTCACCTTCGCCCCCTTTCTATTTGAATTCCTTTATTTAAGTATGGTAAGAGGCTGAGCTTTTCTGAACATTTTGAAAATTGTTAAAAACGTGGAAAAATTGTGAAAAGCGCTTCTTCGGGCCTGCCTAATGGAGGACAGTCATAGAGAATTATTCTTTGTCTGGACCCCCTTTGTGACATAAATAAAATACTCGGAGCCGCAGTTCTACAAAGGTTGGAGAGTAAAAATGTCAGATAGATCCATACGTCTAAGAAAGCTAGTCTGGGGCTCTTTGACATGGACTGCTAACAGGCTTAATAAAAGCACTGAAGGCTTTATTTCTGAGTGAGTCATCGTTTTGTTTTGTTGCCTGAGCATCTTTGGAGAGGAACGCAGTATGTTTTCATAGATTTCTTCATTACAGTATATAATTATATAGTTGTTCCTAGCTTGCCAATCCCACAAACGTGCTGATCCAGAAGCCAGGAACCATATTTTTCCCAACAGTGGCTCCAAGGAGGCATGTAGGAGGCTTGTGGAATTTGCAAGCAGAGTGTGGAATATCCCTCTGCTCAACAAACCCCTAAACTTGTACCCATTCCAAGCAGCGTCGTCTGTGTGTGTGTGTGCGCTTTCCCAGGTGGCGCGATGGGAGCACCGTACGCGGGGTCTGACCCGGCTGTTTGGGGGGCCGTACGTGGCCTGCTACTGCCTGGGCTTCCTCATCATCCTCCTCAATGTCTACCGCAGCCACAGGTCAGTGTCCCGTCCCCTTCTCTGACTCCCTCTCTTTTACTCTTTCAACAACGTTCGTATTCAGAGCCCCTGGCTTTGTGCATCCCCCCCCCCCCCCTTCGTCTGCATGGGCTGCCCCCTAGCCTTTCCTCTCCCTTTTCTCTGGACCTTACCCAGACCTTCCTACACCTCCCACTGAAGTGTGACGACACCTGACACAGGAACGTGTCTTGACTCAGTTCCTTTGAGAATGGGGCCTTACTCCTCCTGACGTGCCTGTGGGATCATATGGGAGTGGTGACTCAGTCAGCGCGTACGGTCGTTACGCGATTGAGACGAATCAGGTCGCCCATAAGGAGCCATCGTCCATGGTTAGCTTATTACTGTCCCCATTCCGTTAACGTTGATCCAATTATAAATCGACATCATCAGGCATTGTTGATGTCTGCGATGCCGAGTGGCTCCTTATTTGGCTGAGGCCATTTCATTTTTTTGTATTGCCATTTTCAAAGCCTCATTTGGACGTGGTACTTTTGCCGTTACTCCCGGGTGATAGGAAATCTATTTAAAACGAGTTGCTATTTTTGTTTAGAAGTTTTTTTGTTGTTAAAAAAGTTAATTTCAGGTAATGCTACACGTCACATTTTAGTATTAGAATTAGTAATTCTGTTTGATGTGATTGTCTTGTGATCCTGAGTTGCCATGGCACCGGCAGGAACTGGTGGCATCCTCCACTTGCAGGGTCGTCATTGCACGTGTATATATGTATTTGTGTTTGTGTGTATGGGTATGGGTGTGTGTATGTGTGCCCATGAATATGAAAGTCAACTGGTGTAGGTGTCTGGCTCTTACTTGTCTTTTAACTGATCATGGGTCGACTCGACCCTCATGTTACTGTTGTTAGCATCTTAAGCACAGAACAGAGAACTCTTTGTTCAGTGGGCTGCATGGTGGCTCAGTGGCCTGGGTTCAAACCCACCTGACCTAAGGGCCTTTCAGTGTGGAGGTTCCATTTTCTCCGTGTGTTTGTGTGGGTTTCTTCCGTTTTGTCTGCGTAACTAATTGGCAACTAATTTGTGTGAAACGCTTTGAGTCTTGAGACAAGCACTATAAACTGAATACAATGAATAATAATTATTATTAGAGATGTAAAATTTGGTTTATTTAGGTGATTTTGAGTGTTACCCATGGAGCTCTGAAACAAACGGCCAGGGGCTGCCCAAACAAAGCAAAAATAAAAAATTAAGATTTAACACAATATTTTGTAGATCATGAGGATAAATGGCAGACCGATTTTTCGCCAACATTAAACTTGAGTTCATTTGGGACTGTGAAGAATAGTTCACAAAGAAGTGGTACCGCCTAAAAGAGTTTGAGGAAAATTCTCAGTACTCTATATTGTGCTTGTGGCACACACTCAACGCCGTTGTGGGGCTCTGATCTGTTCCAGTGGTTCCAACCGCTGGTCTGGTCACAAGTCACGGCATCCAAACCAACAGCTAAACAGTCGGTGCAATATTTGATTCTTAATGTAAAACGCTGAATGTCACTTTTAATGGCAACTAATTGATCGTTGATCAACCGATAACTAATAACAATTCAGTAAAGAATAAGCTGTAATAGGGTACATTTTAGGGTTGAAATACAAGGTGAGGAACACAGTGCTCTTTGTGATTCCATTATGCTGACCGTGTTGGAAATAGTCAAATAGCTTTCTTTCTCCGTCGATCACCTTATATTCAAGTTTGAATTTTGATCAATCATTTAATATTTTTATTTTACTAAAATAAACGCGAACCATTCAAATACCGCATCACGCACCATAGCATGAAATAAAAGTGGACTATGAGTTGCCATGTCAACCCACACAGAAGACACACACACACACACACACACGCACACAATATTATGGTGAATGGGAAAGCAGGCAAGCATACTTTAGCCAATTTATTTGTTTGCATGAGCCTCAAATAATCTTTAATTGTTTTTTGGTTTTATTTTATAATTTTATATTTTTAATCACTATGATTATTCATGCATTGAAAACTTTTTTTATGTAATGATCTATAATGTGGTGCAGCTACCTTTTGTAAAGAACGGCTTAACAAAGAGAGTGTGTGTGTATAAATAGCGTGCCATTCCTGTGGATTAAATTTAATTAGAAAAGATGACTCAAAGCCCAGAGTTCAGAAGTGTGTGTGTTCAATCAAATTAATAAAGTTCCACATCTAGAAATGGAACGGTGTATCTGCCTATTGTGTTGCCAGCCGGCCCACTCAGGATTAACAATGTTTATTTAAATAAAGTCATTGTTTGTATGCTAAATGACAAGTTTATGGTCCTGTCTGTCAAGTCTGGTTGGCTTGTGCTGTAATACTGGTCTTGTCAAATAATAATCTAGCACAGTGTACATTAAAGGGGATACAGACACACACACACACACACACACACACACACACAGTAGGATCCTTTCAGGCACATGTAGTGCCTTACAGAAATAATGTCATCCATGGTAAAGACAAAAACTGTAACAATAATCTAACCTTAAAGTAGAGGAAAACATTTCACTGAACGATATTTCTCTCAAAAGCTTGATAGTCCTCTGTTTATGGCATGCCTATAGATTCATATTAAATGTCATTGAGTCATATTACAATTTATTATAAGTGAACCTGAGTCTTTAAGAAATAAACAGCCAATTATGTTTGAATGAGGTGGAAGTATGAAATGACACAGACCTAACTCCTTCAGTCCACCCTGGGGTAGAAAAGAGAAGGAAAAACGGAAAAAGGTTGTTGACCTCCTTAAATCCGCCGTCAGCCTCTTCCTGACACTACCCACATTTAATGCTAACAATTCCCTCTGTAACTAGGGGGAAAGCGTTCATTCATTCATCAACTTCCTTCTGTTCCTCAATACAGGATGTGACCCGAGCCCTTGAAGAGCTTTCAGTGCATGACTCAACATCCCCCCCTCCTTACCATGTCACTCACACTCATGTGTACCTCCTTCCACTCCTCCTCACCTTCCCAATCCCATGCGCAGTAGGACAGGAGTGCTCTGGGTCCACACCGGACCTCCTTGTCCCGACACCAGCTCAGCAGTGAGCCTTTCAAGTCCAAACGAATGGCAAACACGGCCTGCCGGAGCTGCCTGTGCTCCCTGTGGACCACAATAATGGCAGGGCCCGGACAAGCGGACCAGGCCTTCTAACCTAGATCTTACATCTAACGCTCTGACCTACTTTTTTTTTCTGTGTCCGTCACAAAAGCTCCTTCATGGCCTTTTAATCAAACACACAAGCGTCCGGACCTACATAAAACAGCTCAGGTGAGACCAGGGAGAGAGAACTTTGGCTTCTGCTCCGTGAGCGAGGCAGCTGTTGGGTAAGCTGGCCTTCGCTGTCTCGTAGTGACTCCAATCTGGACCTCACGACCTCCTTTTGAACGTCCTCTCTGCCGGAGGAAGGAAAGGAAGCAGTGGGCTCTTAAGTGTAAGCACAGGTCAGGAGATGAAGGACGTGAACATGTGGGGAATCCATGGGGGGGCGGAGCACTTCTTCAGTTTACTGGGGCACTAGGCCACTGGAGCGGGGGGACATCATGGGAAGACGACGCCGTGAAGTTCGCAGGAGGGATATTAACAGGTACAGTGGACAAAACGTTATGTTCTATTCAGCCCCAGGTGAGGCCACTCAGAGAAGAAAAAATGGTCAAATTGCAGAGCAGCATTGGGAGCAGAGGCTTACATGGCCTGTCACTCTGGGCTGTCAGTCATGTTGTTAGTAAGGACATTCTCTAACAAATGTCTGTCTTGAATTTTTTTTTGCAATGCCACTTAGCCATTGGCTATAGCTGCTATTCATTTAAACCCCTATTTTTAATCCATATTTACCACTCCTACGCATACATGAATACGCCACGTTCTATAACACCAGACATGCAAACAAATCTTATTTTTATTTTCCATTTCATGAAACCTGTTACAAAAACGACTACCCAGCACTTAGCACGCAGCATGTCAGTTCAGAAGCACTCTCGGTAAAAAGCCCTCTGCTTTTCGGTTCTTGTTTTGGTTTTGTTATTCTAAGGAGCACAAGACACATGGAATAATTGGAGGGTAGCATGGACACACTCATAATTTCTCCAACTCTGGGATTGAGTTTAGAAGGGGAGTTTTTTTAACAGGGGAAGGAAAAAGTCAGTTAAGCAAGCAACTCGGGAATATTGGAATGGTAATTTACATGGACCTAGGAATGGACTACAGGCTGGCCACTGTCTAAAGCATAGATTAGCAAAGAACTGAGAACCTCTATCTCATTTTTTGATAACATTCATTTAACTTGTATGTCTTTATTTCTCATGATTTATGATCTGAGAGTGTATCCATTCCCCTATCGAAAACAAAAGTGTGAAATGAGGTATAAGCAGCATTGAACCCTGTGACGTTTCAGAAATATCGGTGGGAAGGATTCCAACCATTGCCCAGGGGGCACTTTGTTCGGCCTTTGATACTGCTGATACCCTTGGATGATACAGAGCTGTTTGTTGCTGGATGACGCTTGTTCCCAGAGTTTGTATTCTCTCAAACAGAAGCCAACTCCTCTTGTGATCTTGTCTTCTCTCCTCCTCATCTTCCCTTTTTACTGTCTCTCCTCTTCTCCCCGACTCTCATGCCTGCCCCTATGTTCTATGTGGAAGTATGATGTGAGTTGAATAGAAAACTCTTAATAGCCCCTGTCTGCTCTGTCTCTACCAGTATCACGGTGGCTATGAAGGCCCAGGCCCGCTGGGAGGCGATGGCCAGCGATGAGGTCTTCTATGCGGGAGCAGCTTTCCTGGCCCTGGGCTCTCTGCTGGTGGTCTCCAGCTTCCTGGCTCTGGGCTTCACCGGAACCTTCCTAGGTAGGGTCACACGGAACGCACCGCACACACCACACACATGTTTATAGACCAGCAGCATTCCCACTAACATGCAGTACTCAGCTTTTGACACCCCTGGTATTTATGTATACATTTCGTACATACCAACACCAGGGCTCTTTTGGAATTAATGTAAGTACATATTGACCCATGTGCCGTAGGATTGTTTCTAGTGGCACGTGGATTTATCAGTCAAGCGGGGTCCTATTTTGTAACCAGTGAAGTCTTTAGTATTTTATGTTCTTCAGTCTGCATTGACACACACACAAAGAAAGAAACACATTTGGCCAATGGTTGCACCTGACCTGAGCCAGCGGAACAGTTCCCTGGTGGTGGGCGGGCTTGAGGGGACAGTGAAGAGTTCTCTGCTCTTCTTTCTCACACACACACGCTCACAGTCTGACACCTACTAAGAAGTAGCTGTTACCGTAGCTGTAGGGAATTAGTATGTGTAAAATGTCTACGCCTATATGGAATGGAGGGTGTGTGTGTGTGTGTGTGTGTGTGTGTGTGTGTGTGTGTGTGTGTGTGTGTGTGTGTGTGTGTGTGTGTGTGTGTGATTAGAAACCCTGGGCTTAGGTTATTGGTTATTATCCCCAGCTTCTAACAAATAAATCCCAATTTGAGGAGGGGGGCAGTGTGCGTCTGTGTCCCAGAGGAAAGTCACAGTAACTTCCCATTGCGTCATTTCCATCTCACACACACACACTCTCTCTCTCTCTCTCTCTCTCTCTCTCTCTCTGTCTTTCCTAGTCATGTTTTTTCCTTGTAGCCCTCCTACACAGATAGTCGTAGGCACACGTTGACCTTGCCTGTACAGTCCACATCGCCCTCCATTTCCTGCCTGGCTCATAGGAGATGCGGGCTTCCCCCTCTTGAGAACCAATCAGCTCGGCGTAGCTCCATTGACCCCCTGGCTCACCTAACGGAGGATGCCTCTCAAGATGCTGTTCCCTCTCGGGCTCCCACAGCGTGGTGTTGTTGTTGTTGTTGTTGGCCAGGGTCCTCTCAGCTCTGTACTACTCTGTCACACCGGTAGTTGAATCACAGCCTGAAGGAAAAAAGTATGCATCCCTCTCATTTAGTGTGTGTGCGTGTGCGTGTGTGTGTTCAATTTGATCCAATTCCACCATCAATAAGGGTCAGCGTGATATCAGACAGAACTAAACGAGAATCAAAATAACGAAACGCGGCAGCAGGTCCTTATCAAATCACTGTTGGCTGCTAGTGGCCTGTTTAGTCCCTCGGGGTGTGTGTGTGTGTGTGTGTGTGTGTGTATTTAAAGGCTCTGCATGAAGCCTAAAACAAGCTGTAGCCCTGAGCCATAGCAAACCTTTCAGAGAAGGGAGATGGGCGGCGGGGCAGACGACTCAGGTCACGGTGGCTTCAGGTAATAACGGGGTCAAACTCTAACGTGGGTCAAAGTAGCCGGGCGGCAGAACCATTCCCGCCACGGCGACTAATGGGCAACCGTTAAGGCTGTTTTAAAAGAGGCACATTTGATACTGGGACCAAATTGTATTTCCAATCTGTCCATTTAATGGCCGCCATGTTCACCAACCCTGCGTTGTCCCCACACTTAAGATGGCACCTTGTTTTGCAAACCCTTTGAGGGTGTATTACTGTTGAAATGTCTGATTTTATTCCTTCAAATTGAAGTCCATGCACGCACAACCAAATTTAAAAGGATTATCATTTCCATTTGGAGTGAATGCTGGTACTTATTTTGAATTGCTAACCTTTTTTTCTTTTGTTTATTGTTGCTGTAAAAACAGTGAAAAGGCTGCGTGCGTGTGTGTGTGTGGGGGGGGGGGGGGAGATGGGCTTTGTAATCCTGGCCATAGAAGGCGTTCCAGTTGCAGAGTGCCGTGCCCTTGTGCAGCAAAGTGTGCCACGCTTTCTCTCCTCCACCCATCATCCCCGTCCCCGCCGTGTCACCGTGTAAACACTCCACACCCAACAGTGAAGATAAACAACAACATGGATAGTACAGTGATCGACTGTTTGTTTGTGTGTGTATATGGTCTCAGTCGGATACCCGTTTAAATACCTAAAATAATAATAATATGTGTGTGTGTTTGTGCGTGTGTGTCGGTCCAGGTGACTACTTTGGCATCCTGATGGAGCAGAAGGTGACTGGTTTCCCCTTCAACCTAATGGACAACCCCATGTACTGGGGCAGCACGGCCAACTACCTGGGCCTGGCGCTCATGTGAGTATCCACAGGCAGCCTTGGAAGAGGCCACTGACCATCCCATTCTGCTGGAACGTGCATCCAGGCTGTCCCCTTTGCCAACGAGAGGCCCAGGCCTCTACAGGGCTGAGTGCTGTTGTTCTCAAGGAGGAAGGTGACAGAGAACGTGGCCCTGGCGCGACCAATGATGATTCATTATGAACTTACTATTATTATGATTAACGTACTGTCAATGTACGCTCTCCGAATCGAAAGGGGACATACTCAGTTCAATAAAAGGCCTCAACACAAAGTGGCGACACAGGCGGCAGGTCAATATTCCCACCTTCTCTCTCTCTCTCTCTCTCTCTCTCTCTCCTTCTCTCTGTCTGTCCCATGCGATCATCCGGCTTTGCCTCGTCTCGCCTCATCCCGTCCCCCCGTCCTGGATGAAGGGGCTCCAGTCTCACCTTTTCCACCGTTTTCACTTGCCAGTGCATGTGCGTCACAAACTCCACTAGACCTCGGGGGCGGGGGGGCGGGGGCAGGAGGAGGGTGGGGAGAAGAGTTTGAGGTCAAATAAATTTGAAGAAAACGTGTCGTGGGTTCCATGTGTGGAGGAGAAGCGCGAGAGTGAGGGTTGCCAGGGTAACGGTGATGCATTTTAGTAAAAGGGGATGGGGACGGGGGGTGGGGGCTCAATGTGGAGTTTGCGACACGGTAATCAAAGCTTTCGATGGTCTAAAATGAGGAGGCCGCCAGAAGTGGCGCCTGATTGCGTGTTGATTGGTTTGTTAAAGGGTTGATTGCCCTGATGAAGGGTATCACTCCGTTCTCGTGGCAAGTAGAATGCAGGGGTGCTTCTCCTGCTCCTATTTCTTTATCAAGGCCGACCTTAGTCGCACACACACACGCACACACACGCACACACACACACAAATACACCCTCTCATTCACAGGCACACACTACTTTCTCCCTCGCTCACTTACCCAGACAAACGTAGGCACACACAGACAGACTTTCCGCTCCCCTGGACGATTTGCTTGATTGACCGTAGCCGCTCCATTGACGCTGATGCGCCCTCACAGCATTAAGCATTAAACATCAGGTGACTGGCCTATGTTGAGCCTGGGACAACTTGTCTGTACCTGTAGCTTCGGTCATGCGGAAAGGTGAGACACGTGTGTGCGTGTGCACGTGCATGTGTGTGTGCACGTACGTGTGCATGTGTGTGTGTGTGTGTGTGTGTGCGTGTGTGCATAGCCATTATCATCATTTGGCTTCACCAGACCTTGATCCCCCATTCTTCATTGTCCAGCACCTGGTAACCATGCCGAGAGATGGACCCTTACCACACACACACACACACACACACACACACACACACACACACGGTCCTCATCATCGTTATGACACATGTTCCATTTCCTCTCTCCTCTCCCTCTGCTGACTACTGCTGGTCTTTCTGTCTGAAAAAGCCTATTAGTAGGCCTGACCCACATATTCACGGTGGCTCTACCTTCAAACCATCTCCACTCACTCATCCATGGAGAAAGGGGAAGGAGAAGAGGAGCCAGACAGATTAGCCCTCTAGTGCATTGTAGTCATTCTCAGCTTTTAACCCATGGGTCCTGCTGGCCAAGAGCACGGGCAGGAGGAAACAGTAGGGATTGACAAGGTCGGTCAATGTGTCTAGGTCTAGGGGGGTGATCGTATTTTTAGCTAGAGCGAGGAGATGTCCGATCTGTTTCAGTAAGTCTACGAACGCACAACGCATCGGAGACAAAGGCTCACTTTTGAGACGCTGCGCTGTCATTGGGACTCGGTGCTGGTCCAGAGATAGAGATGGAGGGCATCTGCTCAGCTGCTCGTGACTAGTCACCATAATGGTTCATCAACACAAGCCGTCCTCCACCTCCCTCCTCCTCCTCTTGGCTCTCCTCGACAACACCACCGACGCTCCGCTGCCCTGTCGTGGTTGGCGCCACTTTGTCCTCCTTTCCACAGGGCCTCCGTTATGGACCCGTCTGTGTTGTGTCAATGAATCGAGGCAAACTATTTCAAATGGCCTGACAACGGATGACTTTTGCTGCCCGAACAGCTTGGTAGTGCAGTCCGACCGTGAGTGCCAGGAATCAGGGGTCTTCTGTCTAGGAAGCCTCCGTCGTAAGTGGGTCCACGCTAAACGGGCTCGCGCCCACTATCACTGGGGTGGCCCTCTATGTCGCAGGCACCAAAAAGGTATCCGAAGCGGGAGCTTATGTTCAGCCGTTTAAGTTGACTGCGGCATAGATTAGTATCTGTCCAATTATGTCACATATGCTGGCGTTGCGGCCCCTGGTGTGCATTCGCAATCAGAACTAACTGAGTGTTGTGTCTTTCCTGATGCTTTGCAGTCAGTCACACTTACAGACACACTCAATGCGCACACACACACACACACACAAGCTGCCTATTGAACATGCTGTTAGTGTGGGAGCGTGTGGGTGGGTGTGAGTAAGATATTCAATACATTTCATTAACCCAGTTTGTAAATATGGGTCCCCTATTTAGAAATAGTGACGAACTAGGTGTAGTTTATAGTGTTTGAGTTTGGGTGCGAGGAAGAGATGCCAAGAGAGATATAGTGTCATGATTTGCTGCGGGGCCTGACCCAAATGCAAGTGAGGAGGCAGGCGAAAACAGGAACACGACAACGATTAAGAGCCCAACTTTACTACGGGTTTCCGAGAATCATGACACCAAAACATTGCTCCCACAAAGAACTAATCCAATAGTAAGCAATGGCACACCAACAACCCATGAACAAAAGGAAACCTAAGCAAGACGAACGGAGGACAGACTGTACCATGTTGAGCGAGAAAAGGAGCTCTCTAAGTCAACCTTCACTTTTGTTTTTCACCACAGGGGGTTATTTGCTTAGGCGATACATAATATTTGGCCATGGGGCGTTTGCCACCCAGCCAAAACATGGGAACAATGTGTTTTGCAATCCCCCCTACCCCTCCCTAGCATCAGTCGCCGCTGTGCTCGGCACAACTCACGCGGCCCAGCACCTAGTTCTGGTGCCAAAGTTCAAGTCCAAACATACACTTCCATTGAGGAAATATGGATTTGGAGCTGTCTTGCTTGGTAGCCTCCCTCAGCTATATCTACTTCTTTATAAAGACCGTTGTGTAATAAGTCAGTATTATTGTAATTGTGAAATATTACAACGTTCACCTTTTTGTAACCTTTGGTCAGCTCAGGCAGGACAGTATGTTAAGTAATGAGGGGCCGGGCGTCTGAGCTGCTCACATCGGGGGGATGACAGGGGATCCCATAGGAAAGCAAAATCCCAACATGAGATTTCATTAGTGTTGCTTTTTTGCTCCTAGACCCAAGTGAGACATTTGTGATACTTAAATGAGACTTTGAGCTTGGTCTCTTACCTCTCAAAATCTCCACAGGAGAAATAGTGACTTTGGTAGAGTCTCACATTTGTCTTAAACTGAGAAGTGAAGGAACTCTCAGAATTGTTTCTAATAAGTCTCATTTGTATCTCCAAGTATTTATGACAAGTATTTTTATCTCAATCAAAGCTCACCCAAGTCTCAAAATCCAGTTCTCTTTTCCTTTCCTTCTTTTGCTCCTAAGAGGCCTTTATTCAGAAACAAACTCGCACAAATGAGAACATTAAGAACTCATTTATTGCTCTTTGACAACAATGAGACGTCAATTTTTTTCCTCTGGGACATCAGCACGTCCTACTAGTACAGGGAGTGCTTAGGGGGTGTGTGTTATTAAGTGTCGTGCAACACTTTGTAACCTTAAAATGTATCCCTATGCTCCTGGTTCCTTGGAGGGTCTGCTGAATGCCACAAGTTTTATTGGACAAATCCAGAAACGCTGTCTTGCATCAACATCAAAACCTCTTGTTGGATTTCAGGGGTCAAAATGAACTTACACCGTGGATTATGAGAATCATCACTCCCAGATAGTATCCAGTCATTGTTGCTTATTGAGATGAGTATGAAATGGTCTCCTCTTTGTTTAGGGGCCTGTTTGCTCCATTAGATTATGTTTTTGATTGACAAAGGCATTCCTGTCTAAAATGTTCAGTATCTAAAAGCCATCGAATTGGTCACCTCATAGCATGCATTTGTTCACTTGTTCATCTTCAGCAAAGGTTTTTAATATCCTCGAACAAAAAGGCAATCTATAAATTACAGTGGTAATCTGCAGTGCCCTGACTGTGGGAACGGTTTGTGTTTTAGTTTGTGTTTTGGCGTAGCCTTCCTCGCGTAAGAAATAGCAGTACAGTTTGGGTGGTTGAAGTAGAATTTGATTGCCAACGACGTTCCCTCGTATGTCGTGGTCACTGTGACCCGAGGCTCACTGTCTGATCCTGTTCCCTAGTTAGCCTGGGATTTACAGCGACTTGTACTCCCTCTTTCTTTCCCACAGCTTCCTTTGTTTTTTTGTTTCTTGCTCATTCTTTCTCCATCTCTCCCGGTCACCCCCTTTTCCTCCTCGGCTTGACAAAACAAAACGCCCAGACTCCCGTGTCTTCTTACTAATAATTGGATGACCAAGGAAAGATAAATGGATGTCAGTAGATGCTGTTGTAGGGAGACGTGGCACGGTGTTGATGCTTCGTCTCGGTTTGCAGTCGTTTACGGCTCTTCACTTGTTTCCTGTTATTTATGTATTTTGTTTTTGCATCCCTGCACAAGGTTGATACGGTTTGTGTTATTTCTACTGCGGGGGGAGGTGTTTGTGTTTATGGTGAATAGATTGAGTGCCTTGGACAGGCCAAACACCATCCATCAGTGAGGAAGTTGCAGGGAAATGAGGAGTGCCTTTTGGATTTTTCAGAAACTCGACGGTAGTGTATGTTTAAAATGCATTGGCTGGTTGAGTCACTGCTCCACAGGTTAGATGACCCCGTGGATGCTGCCATAACCAGCACTCTCGGCCCAGTGCATTGTCGTGTTGACACACACACACACACACACACTCTCATACACATTCACATTCACTCGCGTGCATGTGAGTTGTAAAACATGTTGCTGACCTACATATGAGCAGGCTAGGGCTAATCAGACGGTTTTCCCAGTACCCTGCAGGCATTAGTGAACCGTGTGTGCCTCCGGCGTAAACACCTCGGACCAGACGCGGTGACGAGATGGCTCCCCATCTGCTCGTGCAGCGCTCTGGGCCAGAAGGTGGGAGAGTTTGACTGTCCGAAAGCCCAATGCACCCAGAGGAGGGGGGGTTTGAGTCTGCCAGGTGAAGGCATACAGAACACAAAGCAAAGAAAGAAAGCAACAAAGCTTCGATTGTCGTAAACTATTTTCTATGCAGTGGTAGCTGTGGTTGAGGCACTGGGGTGAGCGGTTTGCGAAAACATGGTTCTTCCTTTTTCTTCTTGTCATTTCTAAACATTCCTACGGCTACCCGGCCCCCAGTGTTTTCCCGCTGTCCAAGTCCTGAAGTGTTGCTGTGCCTGCCTGCCTGCTTTCCTAGAAGCCCAACTGGGTTCCAGCTTTAGAACTTACCTTGAGTCGAAAGTGGTCGGTTACTCAACCGAAGAAGAAAACATTTTTAATAAAAAGCCCATTTGAGTAAAACAACTTCCACATTTTGAAAGCTCCCCGCTTTGTACATTCAGGGCACAAGGTCAGGGAAACCGGAGGGCCATTTGGTCGACGGTGGAAGACAGGACTCATGATGTAGGCCAATGGGGCCGTAACGACTTCAACTGAGCCCAAGCCTGACTCTCGCTCTGCATACTTTACGACGTATTTCTGGGGTTATCATTGTAAAAATAAAAGCATTTTGAGGCAAAAGCTGTGATTGAATGACACTTAAGCTGGACGTTTTGATTTACAGATGTCGGTTTAGATTCTCCATTCCTCCTAAGGGCTTGTTGTTTTGTTCCCGCAGCAATGCCAGTCCGGTGGGGCTGCTTCTCACCGCAGTGGTGGCCGTCTCCTACCAAGTGGCCATTGTCTACGAGGGGTGAGTGTTCTCTTTCTCGTCCTCCATTTTCTAGTTACCCCTCCACATACACACAGACACACATGCATACTTATATACAGTACTGTGTATACATTTTAGGCAGGGAATGCTGTTTTGAAGGGTGGTTACACCAAATATTGAGTTGATGCAGATTTTCTTTTAACTCACTTTGTATTAACACGATAACGTTTGTTCTTTTGGAAAAGCATTCTTACTTGAAGGCACAGCACTGTATCTGTACTACATCTCCACTGTATCCTTTGCCTCTGTAAAGGTTTGATTGGAGTTACTCGGCCGGACTGATTGGGGGCCCACTTGCACCAAGCTACTTAGCAATGCGTCGCCCGCTCTTGAGACCCCTCGCCCTCCGTTCACCCTCCCTTGGTCCCTGCAATCAGCCTCCTATCTACCTTTGCAGAGGGAGCTGGAAATACACAGTGTATTGATTTTGTAATAGCGTCCAGCTATTTACTTCAAAGAAAATGAGGCTGGCCATAAAAAGAAAGTAAAAAGTGGGTGTTACTACATTATAGCCAGAAAGAATGTGACCTAATTCCACAGTTGTTTTTTTCCCTCGGAGGACAGCACTGCAGCAGCTGGGAAGGGCCGTCATCCATGCGGACAGGCTCTGATAGGCTGTTTACTGGCAAAACCAACAGGGGTTCTCTGCCATGCAGTGACAACCTCTCTGAATGAATAGCCATCTGTTTATACAGGACGTCTAATGTTTAATGTTTTTTAAATGTTTCTCTTCTTTCTCTCTCTTTTTTTCTTCTTTTGCTGTAGTTTTCCCATGCATTTTTGTTCTCAGCGTTTCTTGTTATGCAGCTCGTTATGGTTCAGGGTTTTTCAGACAAACTGTGGGAGACAGTCTTGAGAGAGAGAGAGAGAGAGAGCGAGAGAGCTGCCGACAAGGGGCAGAGCAAGCACGACCCCAGACGTTGTTTTCTTTGGAAGTGGAGGCCGACCCTCAATCCCTGCTACTCATCCAATCAGACCTGAACAAAACAAACTTTCTGGGTGGCCTATTTCCCCTGTTTCCTTTGCTTGGCTGTCACACTCAGTTCATCAAAAGGAACACGCTGTCTATGAACCAGACAGGGCTGTGGACAAGGCCGGCTGCCTGCGTCTCATATCACACGCCCACTCATATCAGACTGTGTGTGTGTGTGTGTGTGTGTGTGTGTGTGTGTGTGTGTGTGTGTGTGTGTGTGTGTGTTTGCGTGTGTGTGTTTGCGCACGTGTCTGTGTGTGCACGTGGGTGAAAAACAGAACCAGAGGGAGTGACAGCTGCCCACTCGTCGACACAACCTGTTGGGGCGTCTTTGTGTCTGCATCTTGTATTGGTGAATGGTGGCATGCAAGTTCACTTTTGTAGGAATAGACGTTAGCAAGGCTGGCCATTGTAGTGAAGGTGGAGGGACTGACAGACAACTCGTTGAACGGGTTTATATTTGAAACATCAAGTACAGTGCGATATGAAGCTCAGCTCACTGAACAGCCATTTTCATTCAAAGCACCTGTCACAAGAAAATAATTACTCTTCTCGATATTTGAAAAGAGCATGAATTGATTCAGGTAACTGGAAGTTGAAAGTGGCAGTGAATTTCCTTTGTGCATGGTTTAACATGTATCAAGGTCCATAAAAGAAATGTTCAGAATAATGAGGTATTAAATGTTTTGGTGGCTTGTACAAGTGTACGTCACACATATTTTCCACCCCCAAGTTACGCCCTACTTGAGGCAGGTGAATTAGGACAGCGTCTTGTTGACTTCTTAGTCATTTAAAAAAACACACACACTTTGCTGCCAGGTTACTCTTTTTTGAGAACAGTTCTGACGCGAGAGCCCTGTTTTGGTCACTTCTCCCTCACTGTGAATAAGAAATGACACGGAAATAGACACCCAACAGGTGTCAAAAGTTGCCTGTGCCTTGATTCAGCTGCTTAAGGGTTTTTCCACTTGGCATAGGAAAGGACTCAGCAATGACACAAGACACAGTCAATCTCCTGTATAATGCAAATCCACAAATATCCCCAAAGGGAATGATTGTGAATGACGTGCTGGTCCGTTTTGGAAGTGTACGTACTATGCCATTTTCATTCAGCTTTGTTTTCCACCTGTTCCTTTCTTTTCTGTCGTGTTCATTTTTTCATTCATCCCGTTACTAATTGGTCCAAAGATGGTTTCCGAGGTGAAGAAGCAAAGGTCGGTCTCTGCTGTCTGGCCCTGCTTTGCAGATCACAGTGCATCCATGAGTTTGCCAATGAATAACAAGACAGGAAGGCAGACATCTAATTACACATTTGACACAGACAGTAAACCAGCCAATTGGTTTATCCTGGAAGGACTCATCTCTCTCACAGTTGGTTGCGTGCGCACACACACACACACACACACACAGACACACACACACAGTGCTCCTGGCACGGGCTGGTACGGTGCGGAGCCCAGTGTAATCCATCCAGCTTTACAGCCCCACCGTGGTGTTTGTTCTGGTGTGTTTGCAGGCCTTTCACGGAGCACATCTACCTGGAGAGGAGCCAGCGCTGCAAGCACAAGTGAGGCTGTCCGCTGTCTACTGCTTCCCTCCGGACCAACACTGACCTGGGATCCCCACCCCAACACAGCGTGGACAGAGAAAGACGGACGGGCTAGCAGGCCACCCCCCAGACCAACCTCCGATCAGTCTCATCCTCCTCTGGGAGATCACAGAAAAGGATAGGAGAGGACTATGGAGCTTTCATCTTTTGCGAGGAGCGAAGCATTAAGAGTTTACTGGTTCAAAAACTGGTCTGGTGGTGTTTTGTTCTGTTTGTTTTTTATTTGTATATCTGTGCTGTATTGTTTTGATTAGTATCCCAAAGTATTGCGATGCATTGATGCAATTAGGGTATGTACCCATATGCAGATCAGACGCATTGCACCTTTACGGCAATATGTTATCAACATTTAATTTGCAGCTTTAGTGGTTTCCAGCTAGTCTTTGCTAGACTAATGGTCAGAGGCTCTTGAACATTCTTTTTTTTTCAAATTATGCTTTTGACGAAAATTGTGCACTACAAAAAGGAAACATGTATTGAACGTACTTTTTTGAACAAAGTATTTCGCCGACCAAAGATGACCCCTTGTCTGGTTGAACCCACTGTGTGTTTCTTTTCTAGCATTTCAAACTTTCAAATGCATGTGTCTGTCATAATGATGAGACTGCCGTGACTACTGCATGTTTACTGAGCTGTACCAATGTTGAGGCTGTGAATACAGGATGTGATCCATCATGCACTGTGTCTGCATCATCTACTGACCAGAGCCATGCGCTTACGTGAGTGGATGAAATAGAGACACCGATTCTGTAGAGGATAAAAACATTGCCATGGAGTTGGTGAAACATGTATGTTTGAGCTCATGGCTATGTGACAGAATATGGGCTGTCATTACAGGAAGAGCAGATGCTGTTTGCTACTTAATGTTAGTTTATATACAATGCACATGACAAAATAAAGTAATGTTATTTCTGATTGGATTGCTATTTTTATGTATTGCACATTTTTAAGGCACTCTCTCTATGTTCAGAAAAAAAGATTGATATGTCATATATAGCCTGCAACATTAGTTTGGATACAGTGATTTTTCTCAAAAGCCTGTGGATCCAGATGGGTTTTGCTACACATTGGAGACTTGACTTGGACTTGTGACCTGAGACTTGATTTGGACTTGAGCTCAAACACTTGAGACTTGACTTGAACTCAAGCTCAAATACTTGTGAGCTTCTCTGTAGTGTACTCCTACATGGTGCTCGAGGAAGAAACCACCTCCAGAATTAACAGTACCATGTATCCATCTGAACATTGGTAGGACATAAGGCAGGTTATCATAGGCCCCTTCTGTCATTGAATTAGGTCTCTCCACTAAAAAGCCCACAGCACAAAGGAAGAAACGGGAAGACAGAAACACATTGATTCGAGAAAAGAGTGCAAGGAAAGTGAGGCAGGCCATTTTAACAAGTTAAAGCAGTCTAATTACTATCGGGCAATGAAATAAATAATGTCCTCTTTAGCTGTCTCTTTGACTTCCTTAAGCCTTACACTTGGGGACGGCTTCTGTTGCGTCTGAACCATCCAGGGATTATGTGACGACTCCTTTGGAATCAGGCTATTACAGTACCTGGAATCTCTGGTTTATATTATGTGAGCAAATGGAATACCCGTCCACTTCTTACGTAACACCACAGCCGATTGCTGACGGGTTTTTGATAGGCTTTTATTATGAAATATAGTGTATTTTCGGGACAGCTTGAATAAAATGGCCTTTATTTGAATCAGTAACAGAATGTAAGCTTTGGCGTGAAGTTGGCATGGAGGCTTACCAGCTTTATAGATCCGACCAGCAGTAGACTTGTTGCTTCCATTGAGCGTGGATGTCCTTAATTGGCACCTTGCACAGGGGTTGTAAGCTGCAGGTCTTTGACGTGGCCTGAAAGTACGCTGAGAGCGTAGGAGTGTTAGGAGAGTAAATCATTGACCCTTTTTCCCTTGCATTATTGAAATAGGTCACTTGGTTGCCTCTAGGCTCTTGTTCTGTGGTCGTTGTGTCACAGCCAATATGGCCAGGGGGCTGAGAAAGAAATGGAGTGAGAAAGACACCTATGATTGGTGCCTGTCCACAACTGAGCTCTATGGTGAGACCAAAAGAGCGCTGGCTACTGCCAGCTCAGAGGGCATTTGGTTTGATGAAACACCCCTATGCCAGCTCTTTTCTTCATTTTGGACCTTGGTTTCATTACAGGGTACCTTGCTGGGTGATTGAAGGGCTGTGACCCAAGTTCTGTATTTGGGCTTTCAAGAGGGATCAAATCCTGTGAGTGGGTCCTATGACAGGTGGGGTTGTGCTTTTAAAGAGATATAAATTCAACTAATGCAAAAATCATAAGTTAAATAAGGTAACTCCCCAGCAATGCCTTGTAGACCAATTGGAGGCCATGTTCTATTTCTGAGCGAAGACCATGCATGCTACTTTGCGATGAAGTATACAGTGACGAGTTTTGACACTATACCCCGTTACAAATGCTGAGCATGATGGTAATGCGCCAAGCAATGCATATACATAATTATTACATTACAGTACAATCATTTAGCAGACGCTTTTATCCAAAGCCACTTACAAAAATAGTGTTGCCAACAAGAGAAGGTAAAAAAAAACACAAGTCAGGTAGATAAGATAAGTGCATCCCTGACCTAATCACCTAGATATATCTTAGGAAGTGCTATATTAAACAAAAGGCTACAAACAAAACCATCGACCAAACCTAATATAAAGCAATTTTGTTGTACAAAGAATTACTTAGTATATCAAATATGAGCTCAAGGCAGATGCAACATATTACATTTAAGAACCAAAATGAAGTCGAAACAGGTGAGTCTTTAAGTGCGGACGGAAAGTGGACAGAGACGTTAAGGCCCTAATGTTCATGGGGAGGTCATTCCACCACTGAGGGACAAGGACTGAGAATAGTTGTTAATTAGGACCATAATCCATGACGGGTAGTAGAGGTGATTGTGTTATTGACTGCCATTTTGTTTTTGAGAGAAAAGTAAGAAATTATCCAATAGAGAGCTGATGATGTAATTTCCTGCATTACTCAACTGAATGCAATATATTAAGTATCATGAATTATTAATATTATAATATAAGTAATACATTACTCCCCTCAGAAATAAAGGCTTCATGTGATGAATGCTACTTTCAATGACTAAGAAGCTGTGTGACCCATTTTTCTCCTTTAAATAATTATGTCAAAGTTGGCACAGTGTACGCATGTTCTTTTTATGTAATTTTCCTTTTCTAGAATCCAGGCCATGCACTGCTGTGAGAGAAACTGATTTGCACAATTATCCGGCCAACTAAAGACTTTCACCTACCTCTACAAACCTGATAACTGGTTCATGTTGAAGGAATTGTCATTGAATGAATTTTTATTATGTCTTAATAAATGTAATTGTAAAGCATAATTGTATATTTGTGACCCATTATAAGAGATAGTGCATGGCTTAAATCAGTAAGGACCAAGTTTTTAGTAAAACTTTTTTGATCCTTCAATTCTACTGAGTTACATTGCCACAACCATTGTGACTGCTACTATCCCCATTGATGAACTGATACTGTGGAACAAATGCATTTAATCTAGAACTGACATGTCAACCCAAGGGCCAATTTAGCCCAATTTAATGTGCCGCACCTTTCTTCAAGAACACTGAGGGTGTGGATTGTCACATGCACTGTGATGTGAAATGAAAGGATCCTGTCGTTGAAGAGGCTGCAGCGAGTGAGAGCATTAAAGACAGGCCACTAAAACCTTTTGTGCTCCCTCTGCTTGTTTCAGCATTCAGATGCATACGAGGTACCCAACGCAAACGCGAGGTACACAACGCAAACACACACGTGGGTCGTTGCTCATCACAATTTAGGCTTTCCATGTAAAACAGGTTGAATGCACGGACAACCGTGCTACACCTCCTATTTGTAACTTAACACATGAACACAGTCGATACTTGGCTATGCAACAATCTATGGCGGCCCGTACACATCTCATTGAAGTCCACTGCTGTCTTTTGCTTAAAGGGGTTGCATTGACTGGGATTTGCATTGGAAAGTGAGAGCCCCCAAAACAGAAACCCCCCCATCAATGGCACAAATACCTAATTTAAACAGATACACTATTGGTATTGCACAACTCCTGCTGAATTAGACAGAACCCCTTTCAAAATCTCTGCAACCCCCCCTACTCTAAACACACACACACACTCACACACACACACGCAGTGAGTCACACACGGACTCTGAGTCAGTCTCACACACACTCTCACACCTCACGGCCGAAGTATACAGAGTTACCTCGCCTCTCATTTCTCTTTACTCCCTGGAGTGCTGCTCTGTCTGGGACAGAGACACAGAGTCAATGACACAGAGGGCCTACTAACTGTCTGGCATGGGACCTGTAGCCTACCTGGGTCCATTCATTCTGAGTCAGTCCGTGTGGACGCCTGTGATACTCGACAGCCCCAGAGGAAAAGTTATTAGTCAATCTACACAGTTCCGGGATTTGTGTTCTGTTGTCAGCTTGGTGTCTCGCTGACACAACTCCAAGCACTGCCGAGCGGTTAAAGCAACACTGAGAAAACAATGAAACTCACAGCATAATACGCTCAGTCTGTCAAACGCACATTAGAACACAAGCTCTACTGAATACTGTATTGTGAATAATAGGATAACCATGATCAGACAATTTACATACTACAATCAGGATTGAAGGATGTTTATTTCTGAAACAACATTTATCCATTGTCAAAGACGGACTGTTGCATGATCGCCCCCTATTGGTAACAGACAGCACATGTGGATCGTGATCAGCGCATAACAGCTTACTATCAGTTTTTTTTTCCAGGACAGTAAGGTTTCTCGGTGTGGGCTTAAGTTATGTCTACAGAAAAAGAATTAAAGAGCTGAAAAATTCCTTCAAATTTTTCAACATGTTCATATGATATGTGCCTGTGAACGTTTGGAATCAAATAGACACATTTTTGTGTAACCCATTTACAATAAATGTAGGCCTACCTATTCATGTCTTTATAGCCTACAATATAAAAACAAATAGCAAGATATTGACATACATATATGTATGGATGTACATGCACTACTAACATGTGCACTGACCACTGTTCTTAACATGGGGCCAACATTCTACCAGTGTATTAGCTTGGTGTTGTTTTTCCAAAGTTTTGTATTTTTACAGAATGGTCTTAATAACGGAAATCAAGTAAATCATTAATCGGGTGTTATTCCAGTGGGTATTGAAGCTTTACGCACAGACCATGCCGAATACAGGGCAACTCTGGTTATGTCCAACAGTACAAGACGGTAGACAATGTTGTGTATCATTATTATTACTTAAATTATTCTCTTTATACTTTCCCCATGGTCGTGTAGTCCTCGTGCTCTCATGTACACTGGTAACGACTGACACATCACCGGGCACCTGTTACATTTTCAGCACAGCGTAGTGTACTCATTGAGTCGTGACGTTCCAGGAGGGAGGGGTCCGCTTTCAGCATATAAACCGAGCACAGCCCGTGTACCAAGCAGAAACCCACCAGAGCTCACTGAAAGATATTACTGACTTTCCGACTTTCCTTTAGCTTCTGAACATAGGACTGAGAGACTAAGAACATAGATTTATTTTTACGCATTGAAAGACTTAAAAGTATTTACCACCATGATTAAAAAAATGTCACCGAGTGAGAACGAGTTTGACATCCCAGCGAAAAACTGCTACAGGATGGTGATTTTGGGATCCACTAAAGTTGGGAAAACAGCCATAGTGTCCAGGTTCCTCAACGGGCGGTTCGAAGAGCAGTACACGCCAACCATTGAGGACTTTCATAGGAAGCTTTACAGCATCAAGGGAGATGTTTACCAACTGGACATACTGGATACCTCTGGAAACCATCCCTTTCCTGCTATGAGGAGACTCTCCATATTGACAGGTAATTTATAATTTACAAATAAAAATGTTTTCCTTGATTATTTAATATTGATAACTGCGCTCAAATATTTAAAGGTCTTGGGTCTGTGCGCCTTTGCGCCTGACAGCAGCCACCTGTATTGGCGCATGGCAATTGTGCGCTTTCTTATATCAACTGATTTTAAATAAGCCTCGGAACTAAACATGCATTATTTTTATCCCTCCCTTCAGGTGATGTGTTTATCCTGGTCTTCAGCCTTGACAACCAAGAATCCTTTCAGGAGGTGAAGCGCCTAAAGAGCCAAATATTTGAGACCAAGTCCTGCCTAAAAAACAAGACCAAAGAGAACATCGACGTGCCCCTGGTTATCTGTGGGAACAAGGGCGACCGGGAGTTTTACCGGGAGGTTCAGCAAGAGGAGATTGAGCAACTTGTTGCTGGGGACGAACAGTGCGCGTATTACGAGATTTCAGCAAAGCGCAACGAAAACGTGGACAAGATGTTCCAGACACTGTTCACCATGGCCAAACTACCCCACGAGATGAGCCCCGACCTCCACAGGAAGGTATCGGTGCAATACTGTGACATGTTGCACAAAAAGTCCCTGAAAAACAAAAAGATGAAGGACTGTGGAGACGCCTATGGCATCGTGGCACCATTTGCCCGACGCCCCAGCGTTCATAGTGACCTAATGTACATAAAAGAGAAAGCAATAGGCGGACAGTGCAAGGACAAAGAGCGATGTGTGATCAGCTAAATAGACTGTATTATTGAATGATCATCTTTGAATAAAATATAACGAAAGGAGCTTTGTTCATAAGGCACCAGACTATGGCATATATGCAGGCGCTCAGCGTTGCTTGGACCGTCGTGCCGTGACGGCGCATGGGCACACTTGAGAGACGGGCCATGCTGACGGAACAAGCTGGCTACTCTGTACGTTTAGGCGCAATTCATTCTCTAATGACATTGACACTGAGGACGCATGCAGGGTAATGCCGAAATGCAGACATCGTCCAAGACGAACTGAAGAATATCGCTTTGTTCTGTAAAGTCAGAGCTGAAATCGTTACTGAAATCGTATACGATTCTCTGTAGACCAATGCGTAAAATGTATTGCCGATGTATTGAGCTATGCCTTTTGCAAAGCGCAGAGGAAAAACTCCTTGCAAGGAGTGTTGTACACTATTGTTGTTTACAATTTGTTATACATTTTATAATAGATAAATACACTGAAATGTTTGTTGCAAACTGAACAATTTTTAATTGTGAATGTATATTTATTCGGAAAGTTACTTTTGAGGAAAAAAGAAAACCGCAAAAATAAAGACAAACAACCTGAAACATCTGTTTTTGTTTAAATTCTGTTCTCTAAAAATGTCTTTGCTCTTCAGTCACATATTCATGTACACACAACCACCACTCTAAATCACAAAAGCACAAATCATAAACCTAGAATATGCTTAATCCAAACTCCCTGAAATATCAAGTTCAGTTATTGCATTAAATTGTTGTAAATCTTAAAAAATAAGCCATTAATGCAAATATTGGATGGAAATATAATGCTTCACTTTTCATTGAATTAGCTAACCACCAGACTAGAATAAAACATTGAGGCAAAACAACGTTAACATGGCTTTTATGTCTGAAAATCATGTATTTCAGCAGACTAGACATGGGACGTTGTTTTTTTGTTCTGCCTCCTCACCAAAATAAAAATAAATCTGTGTATCTTGTAATTTGTACAGAGACATGGCTACATAGGAACTTTGTAAGGTTGAAAAACAGTCTGCCATGGATGAAGAAAACATACAACGACATGTGCGTTTAACGCATGCTGTTAGCTTATCAACTTACTCATTACTTTTTACTCATACATCATATGGCATTGATGCTTTGTGCAAAGTGATAAATGGCTTAACTGCATAAATAAATCAACAGATTTATTTTTAAAAACCACTGACTGTGGAGGTCAACATTTATGTGTAACTTACCACAAGGAACATTTGTATCATCCAATGTAAAGAGACAAGGTGTGCAAGAAGTGCAAAGATCACAGAGGGTATCGTCAGGACAGTGGGCACACAATACATGTGGAATGTGCCTTTGGAATGTCAAGTCAAGTACTGCACAATGAAGAATTTCACCGAAACAATGACAAATGACCAAGAGAAAAAGCTTTAATTCAAGTTAATTTGTTTGCCAGGCTTGTATACAAACATGACAATTAAAAAATATTTAAAATCTCTTTTCACTAGTAGAAGCTTTTGCATTTTCAGCAGGCACGGAAATGTTGAATCTCTTATAAGGACATAGAATACTCACATTCAAACAATCAGCGTGTATAGAGAACTATAGCAACTTCACAAATTTGGAACATCCTTTCAAACCAATAAAATTACATATTTATAAATATGTGAGATAAAAACCTATCTCCATATTTTTTATCTACTGTTGATTGCTTTTGTTTTAATCCTTCGTTTTCAGACGGCTACTGTAAATACAACCTACATAAAAATATGGTCCTCTCTTGATTGAATGAAGCATAAGTAATAGTGAAATTGCTAACAGCCTCTCCCAGTCTATTCATCTATAGCCTACATCTTGATTTAATCAAAAATATATAAGCTATCAAATGTTACCTGAAAGTAAAACAAACAAATAAAAGGATTAACAGATCCCCTATATTCGGCTTCATAATGGACAATAGAGCACACATCCTAACATGGCATTAGTCCATTTTTTCAGGGTGCTTTTAACAGCCAACTCTTTGCCTATGACCTGGTCGAGTCAAACACACAGAGTCCCTTGTACTTCTGTAGTAGCTGGGTTTTAGTCTCCACCTGCTCCCTCATGGTTAGCAGCTGTTGATGCTGCTCCCCAGGACCTGTGTCAATCTCGGGCATGGCCTGGATCCTTTCCCTGGTTTCCTGAATCCTGGTCTTAAGTTTGGCCAATTCCTGATTCACGTCCTGGCTGTCTTTATCAATACTGTAAGAAAGGGGGAGATAGATAGGAATACAGCTATTACGTGTTTGTTTGTGTCTTAAAAAAGCTCTTAAACTGGGCATACGCATATATCATGGTTTCCTTAATCTTTGTTGATCTAAAGCAGGTAGCTACCTAATTTTCTGAAACTATTTGTCTCCCTGTGTTAAATTGACAAACGACGTGAGATTAAACAGCGTTAGCTAACGTGCATATTATCGAATAGATTCAGCAACCAATTTTCCCGTCTTTTCATGTTTCACACTAAAAAAGCAGAAGCACAGTCATTATTACTTACCATTTCACAATATCAAGAATTAGAGGGAGCCAAGAACACTCTTCTTTTGGGGGATCTGTCTCCATCGTCCAGTAAAATACTGCAAATAGAGCGCTTGAACGCGTCATCAGTGTGCGTCTTTTGCTGAATCCAATACAAAACAATTTGACAGCGGTCCTACATCCTTGTACTTGCTACTTTATCATCGATCTTGTGGAACTATTTATTGTATAGTTGCACATCTATTCCAGCCTTACTCTTCAGGAAAAAAAATGATTAGGAGAAAATAATGTATATAATACCCTGAACAGCAAAATGCCTACATGATTTTAAATGATATATCATTTAATATATATCATATAGCATGTTCTGTAATAAAACCTCGTATTCACTCCAACAAAATAAATTGGCAATTGATAGGGTTGGCACTATAAACCAAGATAATAAACAAACGCTGTTTGTGTGGCAATATGTCTCCGAAAATGTTATGTTTCCAAGTGTAATATTACCCCACCTGTCACCTAATAGGAAGTGCATTTGTATTTAAAAGAGGGCAGTCTATTTTATGGTAGGACGCCTATTTTTGAGTAGCAGCATTTTAATGCACTTTGCTGTATTATACAGTCTTTCATGCAGTATTGTTTACTATTATTGCAAAAAAAATAACAGCATTATCAGACAAAGCTGACTGCTTTTCAACACTGAAAAATATAAATATCACATTTTCAATCAAATATTGAAAGATTAAAGACCTTAATGGTTATAAATGTAGGCTACTCCATTTTATTAAGGGATTTCAAAGTGATAGAAACCCAGCTATAAGTAATGCACTAAAATGGCAGGCTTAGTTCAACATTTATATTATCTTCAATGCAGATAACCCCAATTCGTTATAAACAGGGTCTATGAAATGTTATGGTGTGGTCGCGTTGAGAAAGAAAATATTTTTAGATTTCAATGTAATTTAATTGAATCCAATTAGATGTGACCCAATTTAAGCCAAAGAGAAAGTGACTCACTGAGAGTAAAACATTACCATGAACCAGGAACCTACTGTTAATGACGGAAAATTGTGTAAGCTACAGTATAAAGCATAGTCAGTATGCAAAGTGCTGTCTAATTACCCCTACAAACCTATTGCACACAGAGCTACTCTATAATCAAATATGGCCTTTGAGAGCTTAGAAGACGACATGGCCATTGATCACTGTTTAAAAGCAGACTTACCACTGCTGGTTTAAAAAATAACATGCTATGCTGGCATGCAGCACTTCACTAGATCCAATTTCAATTGAGAATCCATTACATAGTGGCCCTGAAGTGGTTGTCTGAGGAGAGATGGAAGAGAGTGTTTGCTACAGTGCTGTTAAAACATTCCCTTTCAGGGAAACAGTAAGACTATTTGCCTGGGAATGTAACAGGTGTTAATTCAGCATCCTTTGGCGTTTGAAGGTAACAATGTATACTGTTTTTAGCTCTCGACACATTTTATAGTGTATATATATATATATATATATATAT